>KN549430.1:127583-139332 GCA_000797555.1 Oesophagostomum dentatum | reverse complement strand
TATTTAATATCGAACACAGTTCGTTTGGTAAACGACCAAGCGCCCTATTCCTCAGAAAGAAGGAGAGGGTGCTATTTTGGAAGACACCTTTTTGGATAAGGAAAAATAAAAACGTAGTGCATATCTGGCCGTCATCCTGAACTCATCCATGTAAGTTTCATAGCTTATCGCATAGAAGGTGCTGAGAAACAGTTCGTTACCAACATCTTGAGCCGATTACTATAATAGATAGATACCCTGCACTGTAAAGCTGATTCTATTTTACCAGAAAATCTGCATTTTACTTTCTTCCTAACTCAGGCGTTTTTCACTACATCAGAGTTTCACTTCTTTTTCTTTAGTGTACTGCTATTAAATTGCATCAGGAAAATCTGTTCGCTTTTTTCCCAGTTTCATACTTGCTCCGGAGTTTTTGCAGTAACACGACCAGAGCAGTATTGAAGCAGTTTACTCTAAGCCGAGCGCTGCTCGAATGATAAACGTATTTTCGCGTCAACTGATGACCAAGAAAGGAAGGGAGAGCTGAGGAAACACCCAATTTATCACCTAGCCTGATAATAAGCCGGAGACCTCCGTGCCTCATGTTTTGTAGAAATGCTAGTTGCGTGATAACATATGCAACCCCTCACAGCGGAATCGAGGTAAAAACTGTCGCAATGCCCTTTGTCGGCACGATGGACACTACCGATAACAAGCACCTGGCGGCACCTATCGATAACAAACACCTGTCAGGGCGAAACCTGTGCGGATGAACGACATTATAAACGATACTATCATATTTTATACAGGTCTACCTGTGAACTGTATCGCGGCTTTGAAGATAGTGTAAATGTGACATATGAAGTACTGAAGACACCCCAAGAGGGCTACTTTTCTAGGAACTTTTTTGTCAGCTTGTATGCTTATTTCAAACTAACCAATCTTATGAATGTTCAAAAGAGGCAGTTACTGGTCTCTTGATCTCGTTACTTTCTGCGTATGAGCACCGAGCTCTACTGCATGTTCATAGGCCTTTCACACATCTCTGCGAATCTCCTAGCGATTCTGCGTTTCATACAAATGCTCGAAATGAGGCTGTGGAACTGCTTCAAGTCACTTCGCATATACCGATGTCATCGGCAGCTGTCATTCCAGAGGTTACCGTACCTCTCACAAGCCTGCCTTCTTTTTCCTCTGTCTCTCTTCCAGAATAATTAAACTGGCAAATGGAGTTGTAAGCCTTCTAGCATTATCATTGCAGCTAATTGTTGTAGCATTAAAGCAGTTAGCGCAAAAATTTCCTAAATTCGATTCTACCAACCTCTTCATCCAAAATCGTTAGGTGGCATTTCATACTGTAGAAGAATGCCTGCAACGCTTCGCGGCAAAATGTGCAAACCTATGACAGCTGCATTCAATGCGTTATGCTTTTTTGTTCTATACCAGAACCAAGACATCGGAGGCTCTCTCAGCGCTCCGTTTAAGTGCAAGTTGAAGTACCAGAGAGTTATGCAAGGACTGAATCAAAAATACAATGCCCAGCTTTGCTATATAATAAAGGAGCAGTGTCTCTGGAGTACAGCTATCATAGTATTACTGTCCATTTCTGTAAAGGATCGCAGAAGGCGAGGGCTTAACTAACTCTTTGAATTCGTTTGGCTATGAACTGAGTCTTTCAGGGCTCAGACGCAGAACTAAGCAGCGCCATTGTGATTGTCGTATGGGGCGTCGTTCCCCCTCGCTTTACTCAGGAACTTCTGACGCGGAACATTTCCGAAACGATGCCTCTAGGATATACGTAGAAGTTGTAGAATAAAAGTGATGAATAAATGACTCAAACGTTAATACTCGCTGAAGCTTTAGATTTACTTCAGGTTTTCCACAGATTAGAAATAGAAAGCGACGCAGTGGCTTTTTTTGCTCTGTAAAACTTCATGTGTATTTGGTTTTTTTGCCGTAGCCCGAATATACATAGATACCTGATGTGGTGTGGATGAGAGGACAACGCGGGCAAGTATTCACTCTGTAAAGGTACGGCTACGGTGATGAAGGAATTTGGGGCACCCTTAGTGCAGGAGGAGGCGGGTCACAGGCACCCGAGATCGCTCCTATCAAGTTACTATGTCCAAGCGCTAGAAGTGTAGTCCTTTCGTAGAAATGCCGAAAAACGAGCCTAGTTGGCGGCCGTAAACAATGCGCAAAGCCGACATTAGCACATCGGCGACAGTGCGACCCAATATTGGATTAATGCAGCTGTTACTTTTCAGACTTGAGCCGGTGTTTTGTCGCAGAGTAATTCGACGTTGCCAATCCGAACGATTTGAGTTATAAGCAAAAATGCCTTACAAGGGGAAGGCCTTGATCTTAAAAACTAGCTTCGAAACTAGAGGCTTCTTAGCTAATTTTATGGCGAATTCAGAATTTTTGCCCTGATTTTGCTGCAGACATGCTGGAAGCGGCCGCAACATCCCAAAAATCGGCCATGAAGTTTAAGAAAAAGGCATGGGGGTAAGGACTCGAAATTCGCTACTGGCGTAGACTATCGTGTACATTCTGAGCCACTTCCTCTTCACACAGAGCGCAAGGAACATCGACGCGCGTTTCAGAAGGCGTAGCTAATATCGAGACATTATCTATTTTTGTACGAAGCAACAGCACCATGGTGGCAGCCCGAAAATAGAGGTTCTTGTTTTCTTTTAAAATTCCATTTAGGTTTTTGCTTCCTCCACCCCCCCCCTACCCCCTCCCCCTTCCCCCAAGGACCCTTATTTTTCATGGTGAACTCGGAGAGCGGAAATAAATACTACAGCACGACATCTGTTTTACGGCGATTCTGAGGTCTTAACCTTAAATAGATCTTACCGTAACTCTATGTTAAACAAGTTGCGATGCCAAATAGGGATAATTTTTGTACTCCGCACGTTAGATATTCCTTCTAGATAAAGTCTCAGCAAAAGAATTTAGATTTTTTGCGCTCCTACAATGGTATCAGTTAGCGCCCTTTGAAATACGCGTTCGATATTCGCTGCATCTTGCGCGAAGGAATGGGTTAGAATGCACGTGATGGTCTACAGCAGTAAAGCAATAGGCGGTGGCAGCACTATTCTGGCCGTATGGAGGCTTTTTTTAAAATTCTATAGCCGGTTTTTGGGACATCGCGGACATTTTCCGAGGTCCGCAACAAAAGCGAAGTATTCTGAATAGCCGTCAAATTTGCTTTAAAAAAACCATACGGTTTCGAAGCCCTACTTCAAAGTCAAAACCTTCCGTTGTTAGTGCGAGAAGGCTAAAGACTGATAGAGAAGGGATTGCTTAGCTTATATCCTTACTCTAAACAGGCAGAATCTAACCTGTTAGTAGTTGCTTGTAAGCTCGCTGTCGCACCGAATATCCTCCTTAGGTGGATGTTTTCGTTTCCAGTTTTTATGCTCATTCAATGTGTTAACCAGGTTATAGAGGATAAGGGAGTTTCCAGGCGCACGCTGAGCGACAAGAGAAAGTGTAGGTGTTAATGGTAGATGTTATCACCTACCACGCCTCCAAACCTGAAAGGTCTACGCATCTCGCTCGTCGAGCATAGCCCGCCTTGAATAGACTATTTTCTCTTCCTATCACTTCTGCCTGCTCTATACGAACTGGGGCCGTATTCATCATTCGATGGTTTAAGTTAAACCTGATTTAAGTTAAACCATTGGAAACCATTCTATTAACTTAAACGACCGGACTAAATGTTAGACTGCACTTGAACGACAGACTTGGTTTAATTTAAACCAACTTGGTTTAAGTTAAACCAAGCCGGTTTAAGTCAAACTGAAAGTTGGTCTTGAACCACTTCACCTTTTGATGAACACAGGCCGCGGTCAAAAAAAACGTGGCTTTTTTGATCTATCCCCCTGGCTCCCGCCCAAACCAGCTGCGCCGATCCTTCCAAAACCAACTACCTCCACTTGTCGCCCTTCCAGTGACGAGAGGAAGTGGCTTAACTAAGAAATGCCTGTGACAAAGGAACGCAGGTTTATTGTCGCAACAGAAACAAATAGTGAGGCAGCAAAGTAACATATCATGTCTTTGGATTAATTTTTTTAAAGATGCGAGTCATCTTGTCGCTTCACCTGTGAGGCGTCGTCTTCGGAGTCTGTGGTTGTGAAGAATTCCCGCAGGTAACTCTGAAAAGAATAACCTAAAGAAAGTTTGCTTCACGGAAAGGGAGGGAAGGGTACCTGCGCTACTGCTACTGCTAGGGCACTACACTGCTGCGTATCAATTACATCTGCTTCTTCAACTTGCACGTTCTTTATGACTGCGTCCTGATAAGAAATAAACGGGCCTTTGTTATAGTATTTCTCAAACGTCCTTCGACCAGTTTGCTGCCTCCATTATGATTTTGTTATGATTCCGCGTAGCTTGGAAGCGGTAGTTGACGCTGCGCGTGTTGAATGTGCGCCATAAACTAACTCCGAAGTTGTTGAGAACTTCCTTTAACTACTGCTGGGCCACCGTAGTTGCCGCAGTATGACCATGTGGGGAGAGGAACGACAATAGAAGCCTTGTCGACTTGTGCCTGTACAGTATGGTGCTCCGTATGTAGGCGCCGAGGGTGATTAAGGGGCACAAAAGCCTGTTGTCTGGAAAAGTCGATATGACTGCCCAGTGTGGTGGGGTTCCCATACGCCTATTTTTATTCATGCAGTCGACAATGAGAAGCCATTTATTTTTACCCATCTGTAAACGATCCAGCCGTATTCAGTCCAGTTCCAATGCTCGCCTAGGTGATACTAGCGTTAATAGCACCGTGTTTAAAGGCAGCACCCACTTTCAGAACCCCTTCTGAGTTCTCGATGGATTCCGAAAAAAGAACTCCAAAATGGGTTAATGCTCAAAATTCTCAGCTCAGAGCTCATTCCTGACCGAGGAATTCGCTCCAGAAGACTTGTTCGTGGTTTCATGGACGAGTTTTCCATTTCGTCGCGCCCTTCTGTTGGAGTCGCTTACCGCCTCAGTTGCGAGGACATAGAAAGCTTGTACAACTCTACTTATACAAGTGGTTGTAGCGCTCTTACTAGTGTGGAAAATAAAGTGACAGGACAACTTGTCCCCGCATCCTTCGCACTAGTCCACCAAGTACCCGACGTTTCGGCCGTTTTCTCCCCAACGAGCAGCTTACCGGTGCTCTCAGTTCGGCTTTTGGCTATTCAGCCACCGTGGTTTCATAAGCTACCTGAATGTCCAAATCCGTTTTTAGAGTGGGTGCTGCCTTTAAGGGTAAGCTCCTCCAGGCTTAGACTATCACTGGAACCCAATGTTTCGAGATAAGCCAGGATAGTTGACACATACCAAATTGCGCTATACTTTGATATCGAAGGTCTGAGTCTGCTTCCTGCATCCTGCCAAAAGTATTTTCTCTGATTTCGAAAACTGTTTTTTCCACAGATCCCAGTAACATTACTACAACCGATTTATGGGTATTTATGGATGAAAAACTAGCACCAGACTGGTATGGCCTAGTAAGGGAGTCTATTACCACCTGTATGGTGGGGCAGAATCATCATATTCCCTTGGTTACAGTAAAGGATCCGTCTTTTTCAGGGCACTGCTATACTGTTTTATTGTGGCTTCCGACTAGCTAGCCATCATAACCCTTACGAAATCGCATTCAAACCCTTTCTCTGCCAAAATCGCGCTATATGCGATATGCGATTAGTGTGAAGGTCTTTCTGCGAAGGATGGGGGTGCGGATTTTTAAAGTGGATCGATGGGCAGATGCGACGTCGTCGGGATTTCCCTACAGTGCTGTCGCAGCAGCGGCCACACCGTCTAGCTGGGCCAGCGGAGGCACACGAGCAACAGTGTCGCCTTTTCCCGTACGACTTTTCTGTCACTCTGTCTACCACACTAAATGGTGAAAATGCGTAAGCGTAAGTCTCCGACCAGCTTTAGTTGGAGAGATACAATGCGGTGGCCCCGGATCTGGAAGAAAATGAACGGTATTTCTAGCATTGTTGTTGGTCCGATTTGCAAATAAATATATTTCTGAGACTATATTAAAGAAGATAGACTGCGACGAAAGGCTTGAGCTAATAATCTGATGAATCTTCGAAACGCTTAGAGAACATTTTCTATTACCGGTCGATAACATGCCTACATATGAATTCCCCTTTTCGTACACTATTTCGTAGTTGTCATGCTTCATCCCTCTGCTTTTTTAACACCGCACCTGTTCAGTTACCAGACGGCCGTGGTATTATCAAGTTCTACTTTACCCGTCTTGTCTCTAACGCTGTTTACAAAGTAGACGAGGCCAAAGAAGCAGGCGACTTGTTCTCGTTCACTCGTATGCCATTTTCTTTCTGTGTCCCATCTACACTTCGTGCTCTCAGAGTTCGAGTAAGCTCCCATCCCTCATAGGACGTGTCGGAGGTTATAGTCATGCGAGGTGTCGGGACTATTATGGGTTCCGACTTATGCTTAGAAAACTCAGAAATGAATCACTGGAGGTCTGTCCTGCATATATGCGTGTATGCGTTATTGAGAACTTAGATGTCCGATTAGCGTAGTGGAACTAAAGTTGGCTAGCCGTATTTGCAGATTCCTCGAAAGGAAATTGGCGGCTTTGCAAGCGGTGGTAATCGACTTTACTTTACCGATGAACTCCGTCACTGATTTTAACGAAACACTTCCATCCTGTATCCTTGACTGCTCTTCCATATGAAAAATAATATTCTTTTTTCTGGAGGACTCATAAAACGGAAATCTTTCACGTCTGCAATCATCCCCCTAGGAAATGGATTCTCTGAGACTCGTGTTTTCTGTGGTGACTACGAGTCCCAGATTTTGGAACAGTTTGAGGCTATACTGAGTTGTTATCTGAGTTGTCCAGCTGACTCGGCCATGAATAACCAGTCATCGAGATTTACTAGAATGCGCATAACCTTCTCTCGCAGGTAAGCAGCTACCGGCTTTACTAGTCTAGTGTAGGCAAAAAGGACTGAAGAGAGACCAAAGGGCGGTGCTCGAAATCTGTAAAGTCGACCAGCGTAGTGGATGCAAGATAATTTCTGTTGACGTCGCAGATAGGTACAGAAAAAATATACATTCTTCATATCTAGTTTCGCCATAAATCACCCTGGCTTTATAAGGTCTCTTACAGTCTTTAGGGACTCTAGCTTAAAATGCTGTGAGCTACGAACTGGTTGAGTGGGGGGAGATTTATAATAGGCCTGACTGTGCAGTTTTTCTTGGATATTCCAAAGATGGACAACCAGATCTCCTCTGACCAAGAAATTTCTTCAGTAGCTTCCCTTTTGAGCATCTCATCAATTTTCTCTTTTAGTTTTGGGTCTACTGGCACAGAGGTAGGTGAACATGTGCTTGAAGTTGGGCGTTTCAAGAAATGAATCCTGTAACCCACAAGAGTTCTTCTATCCCAAGCATCGATTCCTATGTCCTTCCGCCTATGTGCAAAAGGGGCTAGCCAACCAGCTACTGATCCACGGGTTCTTTCAAGGACATTATTATTATGGAAAGAGAGGGCCCGTATCTTTCTTCTTTCATTTCCCTCTCGCGGGAACGACTGCGTGTGTGTGAACCCTTTCTCTCTTTCCGCGGTGGGCTCTTCTTTCCTTAATGGCAGCATTCGGCCATAAAAGTTCATCGAGCTATCATGGTAGGGATGTTGGGAACACGCTCCTCTACATCCCTATCATAGTTTGAACCGCTATAATTAGCTCTAGCTTCCAAAAAGCGGTTTTCATTAGGTAACGTACGAGTGTATGCACAGAAAGTTGTGTCAAAACGTGACCGGCTCAGTTCTTTATTAGAGTTCGTTCTATTCCGACATGTTCTAACTGAATTGAACTCGTACATTAAAGCGAGTGTACCACCAAATTTTCGTCGACGAGTTGTTGTCGTAGGTATGTCGCCCTCGATCTTCTGCACATCCCTACCACTGTTAGCATCGCCATTACTTCTTCTAAGTCCTAAAAAATATATGTTTTTGTAACCATCGTACGAGTTCATATACCAGAACGATGTGTCAAACTGAATGAATGAATGATTATCGCTTCGTTCTGCTTTGTTTTAACGTGTTTTGTTCAGTCCTTCTCGTACATTGGAGGGGAAATTTCTTAGGTTTTCTCGAAAAAGGGTAGGCCAGACCCTTGGCCACATTCCTACCATAATAACTCAGTGACTAAAATTTGGTGGTACACTGCCTTTAACTGAGCAAAACCGCCTTTTTAGGAGTTAGAGTTTACTATAGCGGTTCAAACTATGGTAGGCATGGTAGAGAAGCGTGTTATCAACATCCTTACCATAATAGCTCGATAACATTTTTAGGGCCGAATGCTGCCTAAGAATGGTCTCTGTCAGCCGCTAGCATTGCGTCTTCTCCACGACCTTCGATGTCAACTTCCCTCCAAACAAAGCGGGTGCAAGCTCGTTCCACGGCTTATCCGCTGCTGATCTAGTCGGAATCCCGAAGTCTGCGATAATTTGGCAATGACTTCGCAGACTCCACTCCAAAACTCCTGAAATTTACCGCTACTCTTCTCGCAATTGGTTTGAAGCTGAAGAAGTTAATGCGTACCTGACGACTTGCTCTCTCCTGCGCGGATTGCGATGTCGAACGGTTCTATCGCTTACTTCACGTACATGTCCGCCTTCTCGTACTACGCCTCCGCTACTTCACTGCGACTTATAGCAAAAAAGTGGAGCGAATTCAGTGCAATTTCTTCATCCGAAACCATAGTGTGTTTCTCGACCGTAAATCGGAAAACAGAAACCGTGGAGGGTTCTGAAAAGCATTACAAATCAACTTACTTGAAATTCGGCACGCAGAGGCCATCGCCTAGTACGGGCACGACTACAAGGGGTACTAGTGGGAGATTCTTGTAGTGCCGGACCCTCCCCTCTGAATTAAGTTATATGTTCTTTGGTTGTAGAACCTCGGAATTTCGTCGTGATACTATATGCTTCTGCTCAGCCTGCGAGGTTATTATAGTAACGTGTTATTATTATTATTTTGCATGGCAACTCATGCATTCGATCTCATATACAACTCCTGACCTTGCACAATCCCCAATTCTTCCGTAAGGGCATATGGCGCAATTGTTGTTTTCGCATATTCGATCATACAGTCTGTTTCGCACCAGTAGTCGTTTGATGTTACGATTTGGGATATTTACGAAAACGACATCGTTCTGCAGTTGGGATTGAAAAAGACTCTGCTCTATTGCTTTATTTTACTCCTCTCTTCGCTTTTCGTTCATCCTGTATCGTCCCCCTCTACGTCTAGAGTGCATTGGATAACCATTATTAATTACTGTCTCATCTGCCATTCTAAGGGAATCTTGTCGTTCATTAACACCAGTGCAGACCGAAGCGGCTGTTTTGTACATGTTGCGAATAACCGCATACCTAACGGCAGCAGGGTGGGCGGAACGTGCGTGCGAGATGATGTTTTTTGGAGCTTTTCTTTCTGTACCATTTGACGTGTAGGGTGTCATGTGAATGCATCAGCTGGACATTCAGACAGGGCAACCAACCCGTTTCGTGGGCGTTCTCTTGTGAAGATAATGTACTGAGACTGTTTGTTGAGTATTCTGAAACACTCATCCATCTCCGACTGCGTCGATGTTACAGTGTAGCAATCGTCGATATAACGGCAGTACATTATTGGACATCTTCTCAACACTGGTTCTTCTATCTTGCTCATGAAGCAGATAGCAAGCACCGCTGCTAACCGTTGGCCCATTGCCAAACCTCTTATTTGGAAGTAATATGTACCAGCCCATCTGAAAATATTGCAACTAAGGCATTTTTTGGTTAGAGTCATTATACGAGCTCTGCCCATATGTGACTATTTCGTTACTGTGCGCGTCGAGCATTTCAGATAATGCTCCCAGGGCAGCACTGTTTGTCACATTGGTATAGAGTGCTGTTACGTCAAACGACTCCATTACGCAATCCTGATCAAAGTTCGTGTTACGTACATGGTCAAGGAAGAGACTGGTGTTTGTCAGATGTGTGGGCACCTTGTTGAGGAGTTGGCTGATGATTTTATTTAGAAACCAGGGTATTCGGTCGGCTGGTCCTTTACACAGCTGATGATCGGACGAATTTTCAGTTGAGTAGCTGACACCGCCTGCACATCCGGCAGCTAATGTGTCTTCAGGAGACTGTAGAATACAGGACAGGTCGGGTGCTCTATTTTAAGTCTTCTCACAAATTTCTCATCTATACCAGCTTCTCTACCAATCGTCGTCCAGACATGGTTTAGCCGCTTATACTGGGAAAGAAATTCTTTCTCAGTAGTGGATAACAACAATTTTAGCTACTTTCAGGCCTCTGAGGAAGACATAACGTCGAAACGTTAGGCCAAATAAAAACGTTCCTATAATACCTCTCCCCTGATCCTACGCATAATGCTGCTGCGGGCTCACCCAGGGTGGTTGGCGGAGCACCCGTCTGATCAGCTCCTCCCGGTCCTCTTTGGATTTGCTATGCAGGTAGCTGGCGTCGTCCTCATCGGACTCTTTCCAGTTCTGTTCGCCCTTCTCTTCAGTCATGGGATGTCGCGAGCAGTTCTTTCTCCGTCTGCTGGGGCAGAGCTGCAGCATCATCGGTCATTTCGCAGAGAAGCCTCTGCTCATGCATCGATGATCGATAACTTGGATCAAGGACAGCCCTCAACTCAAGAATGTGGATAGAAGCGCCGAAGCGGCATAAATCTCTGCGACATGATCAGAAATACAAAAAACCGAGCAGCTCCAGCAGCTTCACGGGAGAACGAGCCTATCCTCGCGAGCTCTAAGAAGACAGCTGGAGGTAGCCGATTTTGGAAGGATCGGCGCTAGCTGATTCGGGCGGGAACTAGGGCGGATAGACCAAAAAATCGATACGTTTTTTTTTGATCAGGTGGAAAAGAGCAGGCAGGAGTGACAGGAAGACAAAAGCAGATGTAATTGATATGCAGCAGTGCAGTACAGTGCGCGTCAAGATAGATCAACCTTAAGAATTGCAACCGGCATTTTACACCCTCATAATAAGCATGTCAGATGTAAGATCTGTGTACAAAGTTTAACTTTTTTCTGTGTTTATATTTTTGCCAATTTTGACTCAAAATTGACCGCGTCAAACCTATAGACCATATTTCTTTAAAAAAAAACTTCAAAAACTAAGCTAGACTGAAAACTAACCGCAGCGCCGAGTTGACTGAATGTTACTGGTGAAGCGCGCTTTAAGTGCGTTAAAATCTCCCGATATTAGAGCG
Source organism: Oesophagostomum dentatum (assembly GCA_000797555.1). Lineage (NCBI taxonomy): Eukaryota > Metazoa > Nematoda > Chromadorea > Rhabditida > Strongylidae > Oesophagostomum > Oesophagostomum dentatum. Next base: position 128,084 of record KN549430.1, on the reverse strand, counting down.
CTTTGCCGAGAATTTTGTGGAAATCGGTTGTGGAACCCAGTATTTTACGATTTCAAAATTTTTTAGCTTTGCTTTGTCGAAGGAATGGTGTTAGCATATGCGTGTATATGTTTGTGTGTGCGTCTGTTGGTCACGAAATTCGCTAACTTTGCGCAAAAAAGTCCTATAGCGCTGAAATTTGGCACATAGTTGGCAAGACGACTGTCTCAGACGTCTGCATCGTCTGAATGTTTTAGCGCACGTGTACCCCAAGTTACGCGCCGTAGAGTAACGCAAATTTTGCAGCGAATTCCTTTAAAGCATATATTTTCTTCTGTTGGAAAAGACGTCCTTCTACGTATCGGCAACGTTTTATAGCTATAACGCGTGTCTTCGTCAAGTTCCGAGGCATCAAACAGTAGTACCTATCTATAGAAGGGGGCACAGGCCAGAAATTATCGTATATCCGCTGTCACAGGAAGCTTAGAGAGGCGAAGTCAGTGTCACAGGTGAAATGGGGAT
>KN549430.1:79372-92348 GCA_000797555.1 Oesophagostomum dentatum | reverse complement strand
TGATTTTTCGGCACATTAAAAGGCATTAGTAATGAAAGGTTTGCAAAGAACATTCAACGTATTCAAAGCACGACGGTCACGCGATTCACATCTACTACTTCGTGTTTATAAAATTTATCTTCGCTCTATACTTGAAAACGCCGCTACTGTCTTCAATCCGTACAAAAAGAAAGGCATTAATGCAGTGGAGCATGTACAAGACAATTTCACAAGAAAGATTGTGATTAGATCCCAAGGATTACCTTACTCCGACATCCCATGTTGGACTGAAAGAAACAAAACGCTTGGACGCAAAACACTCAAGACACAGAAATGATATCCTAATGACTTACAAAATCATTAAAGGATTAGTCCGCATAAAACCTTCGCATTTCTTTCGTATAACTGAGTCCAAAAGCAGAGGCGAGCCCTTCAGAATTTTAACTAGTTTAGCCAAGTCTCAACTCAGATCGAAGTTTTTACCTATAGAATTTGTTCGCAATTTAATAGAATCCTTCAAAATAATGTGTTGAACATGAAATAGAAGTGTATCTCACGTATGTAAAGAAGCGGCTATAGTTGTATTTATGCCTTTTATATATAAATTTTAAAACAAGCTACAGCAAGAAGACGGAAATGCGCGGCTTTTTTGCCGAGGCTTAGTTAGGCAGTTGTAGCAAAGTACTATACTTCCCGATTTTAGTTTGTCCCAAAAATGGCAAGAACTGAGTGGCAGTCATTTTTCCTACTGTATTCTTATTAGGGAAATAAAGTGTTTATGAAGGCTGACAAAAAATTTTGATAGAAACAAGAGTGCTCTTCACAATGTGATGGAAAATTCTTGAGAAGGCTCTTTTATGGGCAAGTTTTAATGAGGCTACACAACGTGGGCTAGATAAAATTGTTCGAAATATCTAAGGGAAAGCATGGAAGGCATTTACGCCCTGGGAACAAGCATTTCCTTACTTGCATAAGAATCGCCTTACTGGAAGCAAGTGGTTTTTGGCCGTTACGTTTGCCAGGTCAGCTGCCGTCTCCAGCACATCTTTGAGCGACAACGTTGTCCACTTGAACTAAGGCCACTGCTTGTTTCTCAGGCGTCTTCTTGAGCCTCTGTACTTTTTTGTATGCAAGATCAGTGCATCATGATGCTGCATTTGTGCTGGTGCTGAAAGTGCCGAGAGCAACGTATTCCACATTTTTCAAAGTTTTCGGGACAGCGAAAGAGATTATTGGAGGGAGTTTCTCAGGCTATTCAACAGAGTAGTGTCTCTTTCTCACAGTGAAAGAAGAACTGCGAGCAGAAGACTCTGCTTTGCCTAAGTTTTGACTCTCGAAATACTCGACTTCAGATGCTGGGTGGAATGAAACTTCTAAGAAAAAAAACTGCGGATTAAGAGTTAGGGATTTGATTTTTCTTTAATGTTTTGGTGTTGCCTATGAAAATGTGCGCTGAACGGTTACTTCGTGACAGTTGCTTCTTGTCACGGCATTTATACCGGCCGCTTACCGCTTGCAGGATAACGAGCTTTAGTCGAAATAAGCCTAAAGCTCCGCTCTAACGATTTCTTTTGCTTCTGAACCTTTTTAACTCTCAAAAGCAAGTACGCGAACACGGAAGCGTTGTGCCCTTCTTTGATAAATGAGTTACCCTTCATAGAGAGAAACCTTTGAAAGGTCTAGAAACGAAATCTAGTTAGATTTATAGTAGCGATCAAATGTATTTGAACAACCCATCTTTGCTTCCTGATTTTTTTTCAGTTTCCGTATACTACTACTTCATCATGCTACCTAAGCATGATGAATTTCAGGTGTTTGTGAGAACTAGATGGAGTTTTTGATTAGCAGTTTAGGCTAGCCGAAGAACGTGCAAGAGGAACGTTATGATCCTCGATGTCATGCTTGGCTCATTTTTTTTGAAAAAAAATGTTTTTCGTTGTTAAACAAATGATTACAGCTGCTTTGATCCTCGGTGGTCCAAAAAAAATTCCGCTTCCCCTTGATGCAGGAGACTTCGCATCAAAAAATGTGGGCCCCGGAGTCAGAAAAAAGACCATTTTCTAACATAGTAACTGAGGCTTCGTGTGTGTGATTGTGTGTTCGTCTGTCTACATGCAACTCGTGTTTGGCTCGTGGAGATATGCAAGAAAAATCAGTAGAATTTTAACTTTTACGTGTCAGAAGGACTTTTTCGGTTCCCTTTTTCTTCTAACAACGTTAACGCTTCAACCGTTTTACGTAGAAGCAAGAATTTAGTCACATCAATGTCGCATATATTATTATATTTACACTATTATATTATTATCATTACTTGTAATAACAAGCTAAGGGTCTAGCCAGGTTCAGATTCAAACGAAGTTATTTATAGGTTTTCCTTATCCTTTACGTTGTTTTTGCCCACTATCAGTGATTGAATGCCACTACTCATTCGTGGTATGGTTTCGTTCGCAGTTGAGGAAAGAATGATGTTGGTGGAAAGGAAGAAAAGAGAGAAAAGTGAGGGATGGTAGAGCGGTGAAATTTGTGTCGTGGATGTCTCGTGGGTTGCCACACATAAGTGTGAAGTCCTCATAGTACAGCGCATGTATATGCCACGTTATGTGGCGTCAAACGCGGCCAAGACTAGATTTGGAGCAAATTGAAAGATTTGTTTGTGAAGGGAACGTATGAATCCGAAGTCTTTACCATAGGGGAGTTTTAAATACTCTCACAAATATTCATCGCCTCCCCACTCTAACTCAAATCTGCACCAAGTTTTGTAGGGCAAATGGCGGTAGCTCCAAAAAGAGGGTAGGCGTGCGCCCAGGAATTCGTGTATTTGGCGGCAAAGAAGGCGCAAAGGGTCGAAACCGTTCAATAGATGGGCTAGAACCTGTGCCAAATAACTCCAATGCCTCCATGTCGGGGTGCTTTTGTAAGCGCACTTTTGGGGCGTTAAGTGGTCATAGACTGGGGCGACATGACGGTAGAAGTGAACGTCCTTTTACAAGAAACTTCAAACTTCAATTGAGAAAATCAACACCATGTCTGGGCCATCGGTTCTGGAAGATATGTACCACATCTCTTTTCTGCAGTGCATGCATACGCTAGGTTACATTGGCGTTGATTATTTGCGGAATTTAAAGTTCGAGTCGTCGGCAGCAGCAGGTCTTCAAGCGATCGCGATAGTGGCGACTACTACGTATATTCTATGCAGGAGCCTACAGCGCCATTAGGAAGCTTTGTATCCGTGAGCGGGATTCAAAAGTGGTTCCGGGACGATGCTCAGGAGTTCGGAACCGATGTGTTGGAGGTGAGAAGAGATGTAGAGGAGGTCAGAACCGATGTGTGGAAGGGCAGAACCGATGCGCAGGAGGTCGGGACCCACGCGCAGGAGATGGCGACCGCTGTGTAGGAGAAACCGGTGTGGAGTAAGTCAGGATCGGGGTGCAGGAGCTCGGCAGGTGTGATGGAGGTCGGCTCCGACGAGCAGGAGCTCGCTAACAATGCGAAGTAGGCCGTCAGCCAATATGGACAACGGGTCAGCAAACGCCTAAACACCATCAATCGATAGCAAATCAAAAAGGTTTTCAGGAAATTCGACTCGAAGTACTGCTGCTCTGCACGTCAACCACCAAACTGTCGATTTAATGGTCTGCTATTCGTCGGACAGCAGACAAACCGATCAATATATCAATAATTTAGCGACTCAGTTGATGTGGCTTAGTATGTGTGTGCTACTGAGAAGTCACATGCTGCGAGCGAAGCGAGCACTCCAGCAAGTCTGGAAGTCCGGCGAAGACGGACGGACAGACTTGTACTTAAATAACAGCAGGCTTTATATTTAACAAGGCGACCCGTGAGCCGCTTCGCGGCTCCTAATCCAGCGCGCAATTAGCTTTCGGCGATCGGTTTTCTGAATCAGTCTTGACTATTTGCCAGTCCATATACATATCACCCCACCTCTGTGCGTCTGGAAGATAGTGATTTTTTCACCGATTATCTGGCGAGGGACCGGCCGACAATTGTATGATTTTCTGGATCGCCTTTCGATTTTGCACCGTTCCCTGTGCACATTCTTGGAGCGCTATGAGATGGGTAAATTATCTACTTATCGACTGGTTACAGATCGGTGGATCAACAGCCGATTTATTTCTGAATCGGCTTTCGATTGTATATCGATCCATGCACAAATTGCTTCATCACTGTGAATTTGGCACATAATCGACCTGTTGATTGATTATTGGTCGATGGACCAAAATCGATCATTTTTCAGGATCAGCTTTCGACAATGTACCGATCCAGGCACATGCCCCATCACTGTGAAGTCGGCTCAATGTCGACTTATCGATCGACTATCGATCGGTTATCGATCTGGCGTATCGATTTTCCGAATCAGCTTCCAATGAGCTATTGACCAATATGCACATGCATTGCCTATGCGTACTTGATCTCTTGTCGAGTACTGGGAACATCGACCCTCCAATCACTGGCTATCTTCAAGATGGATATACTCACGCGCACGCACACACACGGACGCACACGCTTTTACTGTACGGGATGTGGACCGACGCCGGGTAATGTTTCTGAATCAGCTTTCGATTATGCGTCGATCCATATACATGTTGCTTCACCACCATGAAATCGGGATATTATCGATTTATTGATCGACTATCGGCCGATGGCCGACGTCGGGCGATGTTTCTGGGTCAGCTTTCGATTATGCGTCGATCCACATACATATTGCTTCAGCACTGTGAAATCGGCAAATCATCGATTTATTGATCGATCGTCGATCGATGGACCAACATCGAGTGGTTTCTCTGAATCAGCTCTCTATGTGCTGTCGATCGATATGCACACTGTCTATGCTTACTCGGTTCGTTGTCGAGTACTGGGAGCATTAACCAATCGATCAATACCTATCTTCAATATTGGCAAACGAACACAGGCACACACACCCACGGACACATAAGCGCCTTATTATATAGGATATAAAGGCTGCTCTTATTTAGTAGAGTTCATTTTATAAACCACCAGTGGCCGTATTCGTGAACGTTCTCGGGAAGGTTCAAGCCTTCCCGCTCTAGAAACGAGCCCGAAAAAGGTGGCCTTTACGGATGCTGCGAGAAAATTTGAAGACATTTCTGGCCCTTTCGGCTCCGATTCTTCCCGAGATCATGCGAACAACGTAATAGTCTTTAAAGCTTCTGCTAAAATTCTAACTCTTGAGTTTTACTATGGAAAATGTCCGAAAAGTTTCTTTCGATAAGCTCCACTTTACGGAATTTTACCAATTCGTAGGAGTAATGCTGACCTGCAGTTTTATGGTCGATTAAGAGAAAATGCCCTGAAAAATGCACTCGAATCATTTCAGTCGCACAGCTTTTCTCCGCAAAATTTTAGACCCTGAAAACCGAAAAGTGTGCTGAAAAACCAGAGTCCTGGTATACCTCAAAATCGTGAAATTTTCTAGTTTTTCGACTTTGTAATTTTCACATGGATTCCCAGGTAACTATGCTGCGCTTTTTGCAACTACGTCATCTTTCTTAACAACTGACACAATCACAACCGCCCAGCTCTTACCATCACTTAGCAGTGACCATTGATATGCATCTGAAACAGAGCCCATTTTCAAGTCTTATATCTCCGCTTAGATTGCATAAGAAAACATGACCATCGTGACTTTTATAGCAAATTCCTTGGGGAATGCTATAGCACCATCAATGACAACATTCACTGCTTTGCCTTTGAAATAGGATTTTTAATACGAAAATAGCCGAAAAACCCTGAATCTTGGCGCAATTCGGAAAGCGTTTATTCTACCATAATAGTAGCTATAGCAGTGCGATTGCAAGCATTCTGTAGAAGAAAGCAAGAGCTTTCGAACTCTTGCTAAAACGCTGCACGAGTCGCCTTCAACGATTTTTTGTGCAATTTTAAATGCAGCCACCGCTGTTGCGGAAGTTTCATTGGCATCAACCTGATAGTATGTTTAGTTCGAGAATGAGAGAAAAAAATGATGAGCAGGGAGGTTCATATAAAGTAAACTGCACTGATTTTTCACTGCGCTACGGCGCTATTTTAGTGCCTTACTATACTTTGACCATGAGGTTGAGGCCTAGATAATTCATCGGAAAGCAAAGCTGAACCATTTTGTTCTTCTCTCTTTTTTAATCTCCACCACAGTTGTCTAACAGAATGGCGAGTCCAGCGGAGCAAGACCGCGGAGCGATCCGAATCCGCTATCTACTAATTACAACGGTCTTAGGCTTCAAAGTCACTCTTGCTCTAACATCCCCATGCTCCATGGAGAGCTTGGTAGGGGAGTTCGGGCAGATTACTGTTTTTTGGTATAAGGAGCCGAGATTTATGCCATATGTTCTCAAATAGATTTTCAGGATACGTGGCGTCGAACAGCTGCAATAGCGGTCAAAAGTATTCGGATAGGTGGCTTTTCACACTTTTTTCTTATGAATCCCCAGTTAGGCATAGACAATCGTAGTGATGTTCTAACGTTGGCTAGTACTCTTTCTAAGGATCCCCAGCCAAACGTCACTAGAAATGCAAATAGGAGTAGTTATAGCCCTTAGCCCTTATTTTCATCCTTTATAAGAAATGCTGTGTCTCTGTGGACAAATTACCATCGAAAAAGAAACAGATGCACATGTGTTCTATTAAGTTGGTTTATAAGTTTCCCGCCACGACTTTTTAATAAATATTCCGAAAACGAATAGTCGATTAGAATAGTCCAAATAGAATAGTCGATTGACTGAAGCCGAACATCGCCGCCGTTTCCCTTGAAGTAAGATACGGGTCCTCCTCCACGGTGGAATGCAGTACTTTCGGCCGACCCGACCTCAGAGCTTCTAGCTTCTTCGAGAGAAAAATCTCCCTTCTTGAAATTGGCGAACCAGAACTTGTACGTGCCGTAAGAAATGACGTCTTCGCCGTAGATATCACTTAGTTTGCTGTGTGACTCCTCTGCATTGAAGCCTGGATCATGATACAAAGTAGGCAGTGGCGCAGGTACATTCCGTCACGGTGATAATTGTGCGGCATTGTGACCCATACAGGGTAAGGGAGCCTAGCTGTTGTGATGATAGAATAACATGCACTCGTCAAGCACACATGATGAAGACATACCAACATCCATTTACGCCAAATAAGAAGGATCAAATACGTGGTGGAAAACTTAGAATCCACATAATATATGCCTCTTATAGCTACCCGGAAAATTAGCAGCTTGAAACCATCGGCTAATGATTAAAGGCAGCATTCGGCCCCAAAAAGGCTATCGAATTATTATGGTAGGGATGTTGGGAACACGCTCCTCTACGTCCCTACCATAGTTTGAATCGTCGTAATTAGCTCTAACTTCCAAAAAATGCGGTCTTTTTAGCTAACGTGCGAGTGTATACACCGAAAGTTGTGTCAATACGTGATAGATGAAGCTGTTTCCTAGAGGTCATTCTGTTTCAACATGTTCTCACCGAGTCGATCTCGTACGCTAGCCAAACAAAACCGCCTTTTTTGGAAGTTTGAGCTAACTGTAGCGGTTCAAACTATAGTAGAGATGTAGAGAAGCGTGTTCCCAACATCTTACCATAATAGCTCGATAACCTTTTTGGGGCCGAATGCTGCCTTTAATAGGTGTTAGGACTTCTAGACTCTTAAACAGTGCAAGAAGCCTTTGGACATTTCTTGACAACAAGGAATGGATTTAAACCACCAATAGTTTTTTTCTGTAATAGGCTCCGAGAAAGGCATGCACGCTTACTTTATGAACTGCTGAAGCATTTTCTTGTCTGAGGTACGGCAGAGGTATATTTTTAGCACTCTGGAATGGCAGATGTTTTTGTTTTTATTTATACAGTCAGACGTGGTACTAAAAAGGATATTATTTGGTGACTTTGTGGAGGCCTTGCATAGTTTGCACTATTTTCCTAAACATCTGTGGCCGCATATAACAGTGAAATGGTAGAATTATCGAGACAGGGGAAATTGTTAGAGAATTTCTGAACCACTTCCAAGCAGTCCATTTAAAGACAGCATCCACGGAAAAAACCGCTATAAAGCTTTTGCCAGTTTAGGGGAGCACTATGGCCCAACAAACCACAGGCAAAGTAAAAATGCTCGAAACGTGGTCCCCGTTGAAAAAATTGCCCCCGTCAGAGTGGGTAAAATGGGCAAACGGGGCCGGCGAGAACGGCACATACACGTACAAGTTATTAACAAGTTAAACACGGCGGACAGACAAATTTTGTTGTTAGTTGCTGTCTGATCCCCTGCTACGACGTTATGGAAAACGAAAACCTCGTCCAAGTTGTGACGTCACCGGAAGAAGCCGTCGAGTGGAAAGCTCGTCCATGAATTGCGGACGAGTTTTCCATGACTTCTGAGAAGTGATGTTTGCACCTCAGCCCGTTTTTTGAGCTCTTCCTTCAGAATCCACAAAAAACTAGGAAGGCGTTTTTATCGTGGATGCTGCCTTTAAACAATTACTGTGCTCGTTGGCCTGGTTTGTTGCGCGGCACTATATACTCAAAAAGCAGAAGGATCATTCTGAGAGAGAATTTTTTTCAAAAATATTTTTTTCAAAAAAAACAGCTTGTCCGAATACTTTTGACCGCTGTTGTATACCTGTTAAAAGAAATAGCGTGAGATGGTATTGGTGTTGAACGAGGGGCAAAGAGGCAAAACTGGTTCCACAGGTAGGCTAGGGCCTGCGCCAAATCAGTCTTTCAGTCCAAATCGATCAGCTCGAATCGAAGCGCGTGTGTACGCAGAGTGTTGCAGCTTAGAATGAACACACGCTGGAACATTAGCGAGTGAGAAGTATTCACCCCTACAGGTAACACTGATAGACAAAATTAGCACTATATCGAGACCATCGGATGTGGGAGATATACTCAATGTCTCTATACTGCAGCGCACGTATACGCTAGGTTACACGGCGCTGAGTAATTATGGGACTTACAGTTTCAGTTGTCGGTGAACTGTGGTGACTTTAGGCTATTGCCATAGTGACGACTGTTGAATAAATTCTATGAAAAAGATGCCGCTAACATGGAGTATTGCATCGGCGAACAGGGGTTCGGCATAGATGTGCAGGAGATCAGTGCCGATGGCAGGAGATCCTGACCGATGTGCAGGAGATGTGAACCGCTGTGCAGAAGGTTGGTAGCGATGACGACAGCGTCGGCAACATTATGCAGAAGGTCGGCAGCCATGGCAGGAGGCAGGTGGAAATTCGCAGAGGGCCAGTATTAATGTGCAGGGAGAGAGAGAGAGAGAGAGAGAGAGAGAGAGAGAGAGAGAGAGAGAGAGAGAGAGTCTGTGTGTGTGTATGTGTGGGTATGTGTGTCTGTGTGTGTGTCGTACTACGGTGGACCATTAGCAATACTGGAGAAAAGGCCAAGTAGGCGCCTCGAAAGTATAGATTCGTTCGCAAACGTTTCAGAGATGAAACATCCTTATTTAGGTTTTTCCTTTATAAGCTTCATGAAACTATTCTGGGGTGTGCAAAACTGTCTACTGCTTCAAAAAGGAAAATTACAGAATTTTAGAAAAAAATCGACCAAGACAGTTTCCAATTTATCCCCATATTAATACAACTGTAGATTCTTGGAGCTTTCTATAGGCTATAAGATGCAGGGAGCTATTTAAAATAGAAGAATTTGGTTTCGCACGATCAAATTTAGAGAAATATGCTCATAGCGGCTCCTAAAGATACTAAGACTCTACCATTTTCAGGCAACTACGCCAGAAAATCGGACATGAATACGTTATCGGAAGCACGCGGTTTGTTTCTGAATTTATACGAATCTCGAAAATATGCTGCGTGATCCGTGACTTTTCAGAGTTCTCATAACATGCTGCGCACTTATGGTTTCGATAATGTTTGCCTGGTTTATAAAATATGCTTTCCTAGAAATTAAAACAACGAATGAAAGGCTTAAAAAGCTTAAAGGTATTTACCGTGACGTTATGTTTGTTCGTTTTTCTTTGTTATTTCAAATCGCTACGACAAATTTGCTACTGGTTTTGCTGCCAATTCTGGGAACATTGTTCTCAAATCTAGGCAAAACATTACACATAGTCTTGCACAAGCTTATATGCTGTATAGCAGCCTAAAGTAACCATAAGTTAAGCAATCGAAGAGTATTTAACGTTTTAAAGTAAGTTCTGTGTAAGAAATTTGGGCCGTAGTGCAGGTATGGGTGGGGAGTATCTAAGGAAACCTATGTCCTATTTTGCCTATTTTGGATTGTTACAGTATACAATTACAGAGTAACGAAGCATGATCTTTGCACTTTGCATTCTTCCAGGTTTATTAACACTTTGATTGTCTAGAAGTAGGAACGCATGCGATTGCTCAGTGCCTACTATACGTCACTGCGAGCGGGGTCGACAAGTAGAGCCCCTATGGGGTCACAGTGAGGGAGCCCGGTGAGCTCGCCAATAATATAAGCTGCTTGCAGAGTGCACGAGCTCGGTGAGCTCGCAATGGTAAAGGGTACGGGGCTGCTAAGCAGCGCGAACTAACGGCGACCTCGCCGCGGCAAAACTCGCAAGGGGGTCTTTCAGAGCAGGCGAGCCGGCGAGCTAGCTCGCCGCGAGCTCGTTCAGCGAGCTGCGGAAAGGAATGGCCGGGAGCATTTTTGTCGCGGCGGCAAACACCGCGCGGCAAACTGCCACGCCCCCTTGTTGCCGCGGAGCGCGAGCTCACCGACCTCGCCCACTCTGAGGGGCTATAGGTGATGCTACGTGGCCATTTGGCTACTCCTATCGCACTATTTAAGGGGCTTAAGCTATTCACCGATAAGTCGGTGACGTCCCTTGCTTGATCAATGATATTTTTCTCGGCTTGACGTCAGTCGACTTTCAGTCGCACAGCTGGCCTATTGCGAGCTGTTTGAACAACCTTAACTTTATTCTCCTTCTCTCCTTGATTGCGAAACCGCGCACAATTTAAAACCGCTAATGAATGCTTTCAGGTGCTGCTATCCCTCAAATTCGACGAAAATCGAAAGGTGTTGAAACGAAGAAAAGAAAATCATAGGTAAGAAAGCACCGCCAGCACTTTAAAACGAAGTTAATTAAAGATAGCTCACATGGGGACAAGACTAACGAGATTTTCAGTGGAGTAAAAAAAGCGTTTTGCTGACAAGGGATTCCTATTTTACCATGGCCATTTCTAATAATATGCGAATATGTTGGTACAACTTGGGCGTTTGTTCCAAATATTCGTTGTCTATTTGCTAGTCGATCAATTTTGCGAACTGTGTGGGTGGCGGGCTCTTTTGCGAAGATTCGGCTGTTCTTCAGCGTTGGCGACTTGGCAGAGCGGTAAGTAAGTTGGCACGGACGACAACGATGCATGTTGGAGCCTTGCCTTGTGCCTACATTTTGCATTCTTCGAAAAGGGTCCCGCTTCATCAGTTGAATTGCATATACGTTTTTGGCTGTTGATTTCCAAATTGTTTGACACTTTGAGCTTGTCTTTTATCACTAGCCAGTGTCAGATTTAAAAGAAATTATTTATACAATACAGCTCCTAATTCATGTCCCAAAATCCGTTCCCGATGGATTAAACCGTCATAACCCGTCAGATTTCTGTAAGAAGAGTAGAACGGAAAAATATGGGTACCACTTTAAAGTTGTCGATACGCTGGTTTCATATATCTTAAAAAACCGATAATAGATAAATATAAGGACGCAAAATCGTCAGTTTACATCAGCGCAACTCCTCCCATGCGACCTATCTCGTGTGACCCGAGCTGGTTTACATGGAACGTGTGAAGGTAATTAGCGCTGGTTTACCCTACAGAAATGGCCATTTTGCGCCATTTTCCGCCCAATTCTAAAAATTTTTTATATATTTGGAACCAGCATGTCGAGCGCTTTCGACTGGTACTTAGAGTTTTCCATTTTACATTTTGTGCAGAACTCTGACGGTTTCGGACGGATTTTGGGACACGAATTAGGAGCTGTATTGTAGGTTTCCCTTATTCCTTACGTTGTTTTTGTCCAGTATTAATGATTGGATGCCACTACTCATTCGTGGTATGGTTTAGTTCGTAGATGAGGAAAGAATCATGTTGGTGGAAAGCAAGGAGGAGGGGAAGAGAGAAATGGTAGAGAAGTGGAATTTGTGTCATGGGGTGTCTCCCGGGCTGCCACACATAAATGCGAAGTCTTCACAATGTAGCTCATGCATATGCCCAATTATGTAGCGTCAAACGCCGACAAGGCTGGATTTTGGAGCAGTTTAGTTTTCGAAAGGCGCAGATTTGTTTCTGGAGGAAACGTACGCATCTGAAGTCTTTATTAGGTGCCTCAAATATTTTTTTCACAATTACCTCCCCACTCTAGCTCAGATCTGTGCCAAGTTTTGCGGCACCAATGGCGGTAGCTCCAAAGAGGGTAGGTTTGCGCCCAGAAATTCGTGTATTTGGCGTTAAAGAAGGCGCAAAGGACCGAAATTGGTACCATAGATGGGCTAGGATCTGTGCCAAATAACTCTACTGCCTCTATGTCGGGGCGCTTTTGTACGCGCAGTTTTGTGGCGACAGGGGTGGTCATAGACAGGGGCAATATGGTGGTAGAGCACTTGTCCTTTACAAGCAACCTAAAGCGACAAAGTTAGCACCATATGTGGGCCATCGACTGTGGGGGATATATTCAACAAACCTATTCTGCAGCGCATATATACGCCAGATTACGGCGTTGAGTATTTGCGGAATTTATAGTTCGAGTCGGCAGCGACTGCAGCGTCTTCAACCGATCGCGATAGTGACGAATATTAGATATGTTCTGTGCAGGGGTCGGAGCTTTTTATCGACGAGCAGAACTTAAAAGTGATTTTTAGATCAGCGTGCAGGATGTCGGGACCGATGTGCAGGAGTTCGGAACCGATGTGAAGAAGGTGGGATCGGAGTGGAAAAAACGGGTATCGATGTGCAAAAGGTCGGGACTGATGTGCAAGAGGTCAAAACCGATGTGCTGGAGGTGG
>KN549429.1:97981-119409 GCA_000797555.1 Oesophagostomum dentatum | reverse complement strand
CTTCTTTTTTTGCACAGGTCAACTCCAGTTTTTTAAAGTTCTAGCCAAATCTGTTCTTCTTCGCTGCTGCAACAACGGCTCAGCAAAACTGCAATGAAAAACATTTTCATTTTGTCTATAGTATTCGTCTATTTTCTCTTCACCCTCCGCCACCACGCAGCGTTCTGTTTCCTTCCATTCCTCTGACAGTTACTAAAAGTAAATGTCACTCTGATCCCTCTGATCCTGAAACTTATGGATCCGCTTGAGCTGACCAACAATGCTCTCCGTGTTTCCGGTTAGCGTGGTATACAAATTTCTATGCTGAGCTTCTTATACAATATCAGGTATCACCGGAATTTCCTAGTTGTATGTCCAACATACTTTCTTTTTCACGGACTATGACTAGCGAGGGGGGGGGTGGAGCCAAACTTGCTTTCGACTGCAAAGGGAGTCCTAATCAACTTGAAAAGCAAAGAAGCATATCGAAATGAAAAGAGCGAGTCAACATTACGCTCTCCGTGTTTTCACCTTTCTGGACACGAACAACAAATTATGCAAACTTTAGTCAAATTTTTCGAGTTAGTAATGCCTAAAGAGGAGAGGATGCAACCAAAAGATTTTAAAAAGCATATTTCGACAAGCCTTCTATCGAACTCAAGCGACTGACCAGTCCTGCTTGCAAGAGGAATTTTGTTGGGAAATGTTTTATTTATAAGGAGACGCTTCTCAGTTTGGGAAATTAGATTAGTGTCAGCATTTTTAACAAAAAAGGTTTAACGAATCTGTAGGTGCGAAGCTGTTTTGTTACCTGTTTTGTTTATACTATGCATTAGCTGAAAACGTGGTGCGCAGATCGCTGTTTATGTGAACGCCATAATAAAACATCTGCCCATAGCAAAGCTTTGTTTTCCAAAATCCATATTTTTATTGTTTATGCTAACAAAGAAGCATATGACTACTTTCTATTCAAAAAAGCAGAACGGTATCAGAAAATAACTCTCTGTTCATCTGTATCGTTGCTAGAAACATGTCTAGTGTGATGCATCTTTTGCGATGAAATTTCACTTTCTATCACAATTTTGGAGAATGAGAAAAAAAGCAAGGCGGTCAGAATTTACAGCGAAATTTGCTTATGTCGCTGTTAAATGTAGCAATTTGCCAAACAGTTCCTGCTTTTTACTGCGGATTGGCCTTTTCGGGCGCACCCTCAGACTTCAAAATTCATACTGGTTTCTCAAAGAAGTCAGAGCGAATCACTGCATCAATGTTATGTTAGGACGATTATGAACTTCGTATTAATATAAAATACGGTGAAATAAGTCGATAACAAGGCAGATCTATATGGGAATACCCCTCCAACGCACTTATTGAGTTGTATTTCAAAATGTTGTTTTTGTTAGCTTTTCACATAACAAAGAGTTCTTGACTGACTCAAAAGCCTCTGCGTTTGTGGTCCTCCTTAGTCTCCTTCTTTTGCTTATCTGGTCTTCTTTTCATTGCTGAAGAATTGTGGCAAAACCTTTTCAATACTTCATTTGCAAAAAACGGCTAGACCAGCTATCTATTATTTTTCGGTTGCACAAACTTTATCAAACGAATGAAGGTTTCTGCAACAGTGGACATTGCAAAATCTTTGAGAAACACCAAAAAATGCGGAGAAAATTCCGTCGACAGAATTATCAATTTAGATCCTGTCGCGAAAGTGTTAGGTGGATGAGTTTAGAAAAAGAACAAAGTGCGAGACAGAATGAGACTTATGTTCTTCCAGATCTGTATGGATCATACTGTTTCTTGGTTGCATGACAATGTTGTACATGAATGCTCAAAGTGTATTGGACAAATACAATAGGAACGAAAAGATTGTGGATATTCAGCTGAAGTTCGGTGAGACTTTATAACCGGTTCAGCTCATCTCCGAACGAATGTGTTCGCTAGACTGCTAGCATAGCTCACACCTGTACTTCCAGACACGGCTCCATTTCCAGCAATAACGTTGTGCAATCTGAATCCATACAAATCAAGTCTTGCCACCAGTGTGGATTTGGTGAAAAGGACGGTAAGCTATTTTCCTCTCGACTTAGGCTATTTCATCTTATCTCAATTTTAGCTTTCTGCTTTCGATGGTGCAATGGTGCAAGCTGGAGTGAAAACGCAGGATGATAGCGCATCAGCAGAAGAAGCAGCTGCACCCAAGAGGAAGAGATCAGTCAATCTGCACGGGGCCTTCTTCGAGCCGGTAGATGTTTTAAGAATTGTTGTTTGCTATGAGTTCTCACCAGATTTTTAGGGCTATGCAAGATGTCTCTGTGGCAAAACATCCAGCGAAATGGACGAAATGTCGCTGGAGAGATCAGATTCCGGAAAGACGAAGAAGCCGTTCAGCTTAGGTACGGCCGCCTCCATTGCAACAACGCGTGGCAAAAAAAGTAATTCATCTTTGTAGAAGACGAGGAAGTCGAATGGGACGAGAATGACTATTATACAGAAACGACGACAGGATTAAACCTTATGGAAGAGTGCAAGTCAGAGAGGTGAGTGTTAATAAAGTATGCTATAGTCGAGCTAACCAGTCGGTGCAGAGTTGTTCTGGGTGCACTTACATAATTCAGAGAAAAAAAGCGTCTCCAAATGGGTGCGAGACTATCCACCCCGGGAAGGAGGGGTCGCACCGCCATTTTCCACCAACTCGTCCGAATTTCCACTCAGAATTAATGCAAATGGAAATATGGACGAGTTAGTAGCCGCATTTGAACAGGCCAATAGCAGAACCTGCCGCCGGGGGTGGATAGTCTCGCACCCCTCCAAATTAGCTATAGCGCGAGCTGATGAGCCGGTCTTGAGTGGATTTTTGTGCCATGGCTAATGATTTCTGTCACTGCACACCTTACAACTTTACACTGACTGGTCAACTCGACTATACAGGTAGTCACTGTGTTCGAAGACATCTACGTTTGCGTTTGACTTACATTCCGAAAAGAACGCGCAGCATTCGCCTATCTGCTTGCTTGAAACATGCACGCATGGGCGTATACTTGCCGATGAAGGTGATCTGTACAGGGTTTCGATGTGCTGAATTATCGTAAGCTGACAAGATAACTGCGTGGAAAGCACGATATGATGTACATCCATCCATCCGTACACGTACATGGAATAATACCGATCGTTCCACGGTTGTGCGATCGCGTAGTGACGGTCGAATGTTAGTCCATCATTATAAGTTTTTAACCCGTAGTCGGACGACAGCGACGAACAGCGCTCGATGCATATCGATCGTCGGTGACGACCGGGTTGATACCATAGTTGTAACAATCGAATTTTAGAATAATCGAATAATTAGACATTTGGAGCTACAGGTAATGTTCGTATATAAATTTCACACCCTTCAGCACGCATGCGGGGAGTATGTTCAGCAAATGCGATATGAAGGATTAGCTGCGAATGCTATACTGGTATAGCGATGTATTCGATTATTTGATTAACTCAGATAAATGGCCGAGTTTTTCACCAAAAAATAAGTGGTTCTTTGTTAGGTATAAGAAAATTTCACGTTTTGAGGTAAATTATTGCTACACACATTGAGATGTCGCGAAATCGCTTCATATGTCCCGAGTTTTAATTATCACTTTTTTTCAGAGGAAGATTTGTTTGAAGTTATTCGAATATTCGATAATTGCAACTATAGTTGATGTGCACTAAATGTATCCCGTCGTCGACGTCCGACGACGGACTAAAAACGTAGCATTACTGGTATCTCACCAGGTTACCATGTCAAATGGATATCATTTTTGTACTCCGCCTGACAAGTACCCTCATTCTCGAAAGTCCATGCAAATTCTGGTACCTTCGCCACCGCGGAGGAACCCGTGGTACCTCACCCGAGCGTGCTTATCGTGTCTGTGGAACAGTGCCGACAGTTTCAACGTTGCGCGATCTGCGATCACGTACCGGCAGTCGAATATTAACATATTCTTGCTGGAGCAGTTCAAAAAAGAGTCATTTGAGTTGAGGATGAGTCTCACAAAACGGTAAAGACTCTATCTCTCTGCGTGTCATTCTATGTGCCAAATAAAGAAGCGCTTCATGGACAATAAAAACAAGTTAAAGCTAAAGTTAAACCTTATCCGTCCTGAGCATCTCGTTCGCAAAACCATTTTTGCCTACCAAATTCACAACATTTCCTGAAAAATGACACGACACTTCCTTACAGGACTAAACTGGACGAACCTACAGGGTATGACGATCACTGCATATGCGCCTTCGACAGAAATACCCACGACGCTTGGCCGTGTTTCTTGAAAGACACTTGGGAGTCGACAGAGTGTGACACCTGCAACGAACATGCCTTCTGCACGAAGGACAACAAAACATGTGAGGTTCTAGATTCTTACAGGTGTATGCACCTAAGTTAAGTCCCTTTGCCCGATGCTCCAAGACGTAGAGTTCGTTTAAAGAAAAAAAAGATGAGTTTTTCACTTCAGTGCTGCCTTACACTGTAAAGACTGGACTACATAGACTTCCATGAACATTCTATCTTTGACTTAACTGTAAAAGTATGCAGTCCTGTCCTGAATTTCTTCTTGAAATGATCTTTAGCGACCTGAAGCGAATGTAAACACAACACTGCGCAACTTGACTTAGGTTACTTTTTGACGCTAGTCTAATAACTACTCTCTTCTTTTTGCTTCAGAACGAACTCCAGCTGCGGATGGCGTTAAATGAGTTCTTCGCGAAAAAGCTTCTTCCACTCCTTACACTCGTTTGTGAATCAAAACAAAACGTTTTACGTTTTTCTTATTTATCTATCTCATCTTATATCTTCCTTCCCATCCTCTTAATAAATGGACGTAACTATTAATTTTTGTGATTTTGTCCGTGCAAACACTAGACGTCCACCCCCAACAAGCTACTTCATTTTTTCCGTAAAAGTTCCTTTTCATGCACCTATAGCAGTGCTTTAGATCTTACGAAATAGTCCTGGCGATTTCCAAGAACCCCAAGAAGAATATAAGCATCACATCAGAGCACTCTAATTATAGCCTCGTTCTGGATATTGGGGAAATTTATAAGACTAATTTGAAAGGGGCGAAGGGAAGTGGAGAGGGTTTTCTTAAAGTAGGTCAGACCTTCAGCCGCTGAGTCGTCTAGGAATATTTCGACACCAGTGATGTTGTACTCTTTTTTTCTGTTGTGCCTACACCCTTCCACGAGTTTTTGTTAGAAACAAGAGGTCTGACTGTTTTTTTTTCCTCAAGCGACCTCATCATTAGCAGGGTTTTTTCTTGACTGTGAAAGAAAGAGCAGTTGATTTATTCTTTGCGGTGAAGGTGACATGGATTTTTTTAGGTGTTAGTATTATTGCTACTTTGTCGCTTTTAAATTGTACGCTTTACTGGCGTCGTCTTTTTTCCGAAAATCTTTTTTTTTTCATAGATTTTGTTTACCTACAGAATGAATACTTTTAAAGAATGCTTTTTGGGGTTGTCCTAATATCTGTTTCAGAGATTTCTTCGTTATTTTAGCACCTTACTCTGCGCAGTGCTTAATAATTACGAGTAGTGAGAAGCAGTAGTTCCCACAATTCGGTGCAGTACAGTGCACAATTTTTGTACAGTACACACTTGACACTAAAGCTTATCTGTTAATCTTTCCAGCTTAATCAATCAAATCCCTCTATATTGGCACGTTGTTCAGTGATCAGTACACCTGCACATTTCAAATCACAATTAATGAGGACAAACTCTTCCTATTTTTTATGAAGCTCAAAAAGTTGTCCTTCTCACTCAGCCAAACCTCCCAACAATTACTCTCCTCACTCCTCTTTTCAGCCAAGGGTCATAAATCGCCGTGTCTGTGTGCGCCGTCGAGATTCTGTGTTGCATACAATGGGAAAACCCCACCGATTGAGATATGGACATACCTTAAAGGAGGACCGCCCACAGAAGACCCTAATTTCCTTGAAGCTATGGGTTTCCAGGTATGTATCCCAATAGAGAAGTATCTGCAATGTTAAACAGTCACAAACAGTGAAACCTGCTTTTTAGCTGATCACAGCTTTTGCATATATGTTACTAAATCAAATTCAGCTCCAGTTTGATACTCTAGGGAATGACCGACGAAGTAGCAATCGTAACTAAAGCAAAGGAGAATATTATGTTCGCCATGGCCACACTATCCATGGAAGATCGAGAAAAACTGTCTACAACAAAGCGAGAGCTCGTACAGAAGTGTTCATTCAATGGAAAGGCTTGCGATATAGACGCGTGAGGTTTCGCTCCTTCGATATCAAAAATTAGCTCCAGTAACGCAAATATCGAGATGGTTATCGAGATGGTTATTCGCCAGTGATATCGGAACACATTGGAGCTCATGAGCTCATTTTTAATTAGTGAAAACTGTTGTCCCGCTATATAAAGAAATTTTTAAAAAACAAATGCATAGAAGAACGTGTATTTTCTTCACCATAAGAGTAATGTTATTGAAAAACATATTCATTTCAGAGACTTCCTCACGCATATCGACCCAGTCTTCGGTTCATGCTTCACCTTCAATCATAATCGAACTGTCAACCTAACCAGTATACGAGCAGGTGAGTAGACCGTTCTAAAGAATTCCTCAAACGATTACTGAATTGGGCCGACCTTATAATGCTTACATTTTTAACAGCACTACTATCAGTTCTCAATTAAATCACCTCCTACTTCTGATTATTTTAAAACATCTATTTTCTATTCTATCCAAATCTCGTTAATGATATAGAGTAAGGAGTACACAGCTTGGCACCATTTAAAAGGATACTTTTAACCGCAGCCTGAATGATTAGAACTATTTCTTTCCTATAGCTGAACTTTCAGAAAGATCTGGTACATCATTTGGCAACAGTCCTTTCCTTAAATAGAGACTTTAAAAAAAGAAAAAGTCCCTAAGTCTGAGTCTAAGCTAACGGATTGCTAACCGGAACCTCTAGCTGCAATGTGAAGAAGTGCTCGTAGTAAAAGAGACAGTAATATTTTGAGACTGACAAATGCATAATCGTGGTGACACACCTGTGAATCGAGCCAGCACAATGAAAGAATCCTTGGGATGCGAAATGTGTCATGTCGTCGCGTGACAGAGAACGAGGAACCATGCGACAAACGTGGATTTGGTAGTTAAAGGCAGTATCCATGAAAAAAACATTGTATAGCTTTTGTTAGTTTAAAGGCAGCACCCACTCCAAAAACGGATTTCGAGATTCAGGCAGTTTATGATACCTCGGTGGCTGAATAGCCAAAAGCCAAAGTGAGAGCACTGGTAAACTGCTCTTTGGGTAGAACGTCGTGTACTCGTTGGACTAGTTACGAAGGATGCAGGGACGAGTTGTCCTGTCACTTTATTTTCCACACTACTTAGAGGCCACCATTTGGTATGAGTAGAGTTGTACAAGCTTTCTATGTCCTCGCAGTTGAGGCGGTAGGCAACTCCAACAGAAGGACACGACGAAATGGAAAACTCGTCCAAGAAACCGCGGACAAGTCTTCTGGAACGAATTTCTCCGTCAGGAATGAGTTCTGAGCCGAGAAATTTGAACCTTAACCTGTTTTCGAGTTCGTCTTTCGGAATCCATCGAGAACTCAGAAGGCATTCTGAGAGTGGATGCTGCCTTTAAGGGAGAACTTATGGCCCCTTAACACATTGACGATAAACAACCCAATGTTGCGTCGTACGCATATGATGTTCATTGCTGGATTAGAAAAACCTTTGTTTTGCTTCCGGGGCTATTTTGACATTGTGAGCGAATCCAACTATGGTATTAGATGGAAAGAAAGACGCCTTTTTGCAGAATTGCAGTTGAGATAATGAAGGAGGGGGTCGGCTTGGTTTCCTACAGCAGGGATTTCAAATAAGTGATTGCAAACTTGCCCATATTTGCTAAAGGGCTTCTTATCATTTCTGAAGACATCTTCGGATAAACAGTTTTGTTTTCACTTTTTTACACTAAAATGAGCATGACCTCTGCATTGGGCAGCTCACGCCAAAAAACCAAAAATTCAAGAAACATAGTGATTTTAACTCAAAACATGTTTCCAAGAGTACATTTAGCGTCATTTCATAGAATGCATTCCTTGTAACGATGTTTTGCAAATTTGTGGCCTGGCTCATGTCAAAGACTAATATGAATATGAGTTTCCAGTTATAACATAAAAGCAAAGCTTCACTGTAAATAATCGATGCGTCATTTGTGGTCAGTCCATTTGAATACCTTCGTATACAACTTTTGACACTGCTGTGTTCACTCTTATTTACTTGTCCCATTTGTCCTAGATGGCAGGCACCCAAATTTGCGCGCGGTCGCGGTGTTAAGCTGCAGGTGAACCAAAACTTATAAAACTTGGTTTTGGTCCTCTTCAAAAAAACTGCTAACCCCTCCCCCTTCCCCGATGGAGTAGGCAAAAGTGAGCATACGATAGTTCCACGAACATATTAGGAGCAGGGTCAAGCGTAATTGTGACAGTCGCAATGGGGGTCGACAATGGGATGTCGCTCGAGGGGAGGGGGTCGCCGTTGAGTTGATGCAGAACCAAATGGGATAGCAGAGATATGGGGAGAGGACTCCGCGCAAATTTTGGCCTACAACCGTCTAATCTCCTGCAACTGAAACTCATCTCCGTCCAGGATGTTTTCGAAACGCTCAGGACGACGGCAACCCTAACGATAAACTACATCACTGCCCCAAGAGGGAAGGGAGCGCTAACCTTCCATACGCGCTAAGGCTACGCGGTACGACCATGGAGAAATCCGAATTTTAGCTAGGCGCAACATTTTCCCGTGTAGCGCGCAAACGCCCGTGGAGCGCACAAACTCTTGAGAAACTGAAAAACTAGGGTTCACAGAAACATGCATAAGTTCTCGAAATCGAAGACAAACACACAAAAGTTATATACCTTTCCAAAGAAGAAGATTCGCTCTATACAATCTCTAAAAGAATTGCCAAGATGCTCAAATGCTGAAGAACTGTACAGCGACAAACATTGGTAATTTTCCGTTCTCATCGAAAGTATGGTTGAAAAAACGGTGATTATTTGTTTCGCAGTGGAAGCCTTCAGGAAATGCTGTATACGATGAGAAACTAGAG
The DNA here is from genome assembly GCA_000797555.1 of Oesophagostomum dentatum. Classification (NCBI taxonomy): domain Eukaryota; kingdom Metazoa; phylum Nematoda; class Chromadorea; order Rhabditida; family Strongylidae; genus Oesophagostomum; species Oesophagostomum dentatum. The sequence goes on along the minus strand of KN549429.1, from coordinate 110,315 downwards.
GATTAGCTCTATTATGTTACTCCAAAAATATCTTGTAGTTCTTCCTTTTTAAAAGAAATAATTTGATGCGACTGAGATGCGACCGAAGCCAAGAGTCGCATCAAAACTGACCTTGGGTCGTATCAACTTAATCTGTTCTAGGCTGAGATGGAGGAAGTCTTCTATTCTCCGTCTCTATATAAAGCCTGCTGAAACTTCATCGGCTGGGAAGATCTGTGCTTGATTTTTTTACCCCTACTTTTTCTAGAAATCAGAAAACAGCTATGTTTGATCGTGTAGTGTTCTCGAAATTAAAAATGTTCTAAAGTTTTGCTTAGTTTGCACGATAGCGCAGACCTTCTTCTCCTAACTCATATAGAAAAGCTCTCAATTCTTTCCCGCTTTGAGTAAGTTAATAATAAGTAATAATAAGTTTTTGTGCACCCTACTTTTCCTGTTTTTTCAAGCGAACCGCACCGCGCACGCGCGCGTCCGTCGCGGAGCAGCTTTCTAGTCAGTTTTGACGGCATTTTCTGCATTCCTTAGCCTTAGCCTTTTTTATGCTTCGCTGTTTTAAGGGTCTATTTCACCTACAGTAGGGGGTCGAAGATCTCTGCTCAGAAGGGAGGAGGGGTCGCCCTGGAGGCAAGTGAGTTGCGTCGGTACGCTTGACCCCGATTAGGAGAATGACTTCATGAAGAATACAGTGGACAAGTGGATCTCGTCCGAGTTGTGACACAGCTGCAAGAACCGGAGTTGTGAAAATAGGGAGTTTTGTGGATTTTCTGGTTTTTAAGTGTGTCTTAGGAATTAACGGGTCCAGTTACCATACTCCACTAAAGTTAAAGTGATTGACTATTTTCGTAGTGTTGCCTTAAAAAACACCTTTAAAAACGTCAACACGATGTTTTTGTTCTGCAACAGTCTAATGGTTTGACAGAAATTATGTGCAAAGACGTAGTGCTTGCGGAGAGGAAGTATCTTTAGGGCAAAACAAAAGGCGTACTCTCCGGTAGAGGTTGGCTGGAGAAAGATGCTGCGATGGACGAGGCACAGCATGTGCGAGGCATGACCTGTGGCTGACTCCTGCTGTCGCGTAGCGGCAGCAGGTCACTGTCCTTCCGCAGGCATCGTAAGTGCGGATTTGGGCCTTGGATTCCAAATTTGGAAAAAAATATTGTGCTCTCTTGGAAAAGGTATTGTAAGCTAGAAGAAGAAGCAGCCAAGACAGTAGGGAAAACTGCATCAAAGAATTTAAACCAATAATTCACTTTTAGTTTTTCTCATTTTAAACACATTCGTTCCTATTCTTCTATAGCGAGAAGATCATGCTGCTTGCGGCAATGTCATAAATACAGAAGCACAGGGAGTATTTGGAAGCTATATGCACGTGTTTACATCTGCACTACGCTGTTGAAATTTTGCTCCACTCACGAAAAGAGCCTATAAACTGATTAAATTTTGCGGTTTTGGGATGTACTCGCCTTTTCGTGGACTATGTCTGGTGAGGTGGCCGGGGCCAGGCACCTAAGGTGATGCCGGCCGTGACAGGTTAAAACAAGGTGAACTGACGCGATGTTGATCCGTTCTTCTCGTTTCGACACGCTTCTTTGTTTTTCAAGTTGCACTGAGCTCCCCTTGTGGTCCAAAGCAAGTTTGGCACCGCCCACCTCCCGAGTCATAGTCCGTGAAAAGGAGAGTATGCTGTTTGCATTATTCTCTGTACTTAGCGCTCGTCCATCTTTAGCCATTTTTACATCCTGTGGTAATTTTCAAGCTTTAGTAATTCTCGTTTCTGAGAGATAGGCTGTCGGATAAGTGAGAAATAGATTTGGAACTGAGTTCAGCAAATGCACGACGGTGTCCCCTGATTACGACGTAAGTGGGTGATCGTGGTTGTTACATTGCCTGATAATTCAAAAAAAAAAACTCGCCAATCGAAAGTTGTCACCGAAGTCGATGTTATGTGAGGAGAGATGAAAGAGGGAAGACATCTAGGTACATGTTTAAAAAACTTCGCCGTCACGATTAAAAAAAACTTTTTGTGGTAAGAACCTTTTATGCTAATTTTAGAAAGTATTCGTCTTGTGAGAATGTGATTGTGAGCTATTCCCGAGAAGTGTAGAACAACGAAAATAGGAAGAATCAAGCCCAGTTTCCGCTGCCTTTAACCCTTTTAGTCCCGCTGTTACATATGTATATGTACCAGTACTTTTTTCTTTCTTGTGAGAAATGATCCACTGAACCTTTTATGCAGTATCGGTAGTACTCTAAGAGTTCTATGTGGATTGAGTTTACTTACTCAAGAACTTGCAAAACGGGAGAAATATAAGATGCCAAATTTTCAATTTTTTAACTTTTCGTCCATTTTCTGAAATATATCAATATACCGAAGCCTATAGCTGTCGAGCATATGCTGTGCAGTAACTATATCCTAAGCACTATTTTTGCGATATAACAGATTTTGTTGAATTTCGCATATTTTAGAGTAGTAGCTTTCCGAAATCACGGTTGACAGCAATGCGTATATCGAAATTTTTGTGGAAGAAAAGTCGTAATCACGGTCAGAATATGCGCATTTATATTCTAACGATAACCGCAAAAAACAATCCAGCTGGACTGAACCGGAGACAAATCCCAGACATTTCAAAAAATTTAGGCGAAATTTCAACTGTTGCTCACTTCCTTCCAATAATGCATGGTATTTTATTGCCTTAACTTTAGATATTAGATTATTGTTTATTTATCAGATTATTATTTATTATTAGATTATTTAGATTGTTTTTTTATAGATTTTCTTCGGTTTACAGCTTACACCTAGTTTTTTGCCCTCAAAATTGCTTTAAATTACCTCAAATTTAGTAAACTACAAATATTTTAAAAAATAAAGAAACCTGAGAAATCGGCCACGACAGTTATAATCGCATTGCCCTAGACTATTAATATAAACCGTAAGCTGCTTCCTCCGGGCTTTCGCACGGCTCGGGACTCAAATTGTTAATTAGTTTTTTAAGGGTAGTTTTTAGGTCCCATGTATGGTCTGCGCATGTTGGTTTACGTAAACGCATCCGACTACATGCCCACCACGGAAGCCACCGGTGTTCGCCTGACTATTCACGACAAAGAGGACTTCCCTTTCCCCGACACTTTCGGGTACTCTGCCCCTACTGGCTACGTATCATCATTTGGTTTACGTTTAGTGAGTTCTTTTTGCTTCCACTTAGGAAACAAAATGTGCATCTTTATTTTGCCACTGGAAGTAAAATTTACACTTTGTCAAGAAAACATCACGCTGAACCACACATATCAATTAAACGCTAGAATTAAGAAGTAGGAAATTCTCCTCGTATTATCTTACAGAAATATTCAGATGGAGTCAGTCACCACTTACAGCTTGCTTCAATCTCACTCTGTGGTGCTGCAAGCATTTGCCAGCATCATTCAAAGCCGATCCTCTTTGAACTAGGTGTAAACATTCTTTCAAACTGAATGTAAACAACTTAATGTACCAGTTACACAGCATAGAGATAATGATGTATAAAACGTTGCCAAATTTGCGTCACGCTAAAGTACAGTGCGCGTCAAAACTATAAACCACCCCCAAAAATCGCAGAAATCTTGAAAATCTGAAGGTTTTCTAGGGAGTACTTTACACCTGTACCTGCGCAGTACAGTTGTACCTGATTTTGTCAAAAGATAAAAACATTTGTATGAATAATATGTGCATTCCGTCTCCACATTTTGCTTGTCTTCCTTTCCAGGCTGGCATCCGTCCACTTTTATACTGAAGCAATAATAGCTCCGGCTTAGCTTTTCTGTATCTTTCCATATCTTCTCTTCTGTTTTACTCAGAATTTTTGAATTCTACCTCGCCAGTACGGATAAAATGTTAGTGCGTCTATAAAAATACTCTGGCAATCATCTAAGGAATTATACTCGTCCTTTGATCCACATTGCACAGTGTCTAATTTTTACCCTGACAACTCATAGTGTGCTCTGCTTTACTCGAAGTGCAGTGGGAATCTGAAGAAAATTAAATTTTCAGCATAGGTTGTGGCGTGAATTTTGATGCAGAGACGCCAGAAACGGCAAAAAGCTTATCGAAATTCCAGTTCAAGTCTATTCTGAAATTTCTTTCCCTTCACACAGGCATTTCTGAAAAACGAGATATGAGTGAGTAATTCAAGCTTTAGCAAAACCAAAAAATTCGCAATGAAAAATGGAAATGAGCTTGTCATGTTTTTCTATTAGCTTTGGCAGTAGTTATGTTTACATTTCAGCGAAAGATGACTCGTCTCCCCGCACCATACGGTGACTGTGTACCCGATGGAAAAACTTCCGACTATATTTACAAAAACTACGAGTACTCTGTGGAGGTTCACGTTTGATTTTTTGCCCTCCCATATTCCATTTGTTACTTTGCTGGTCATAGCCACTGATTTCTAACGAAAAACTTTAAGGGCTGCTATCGTTCCTGCTTCCAGCAGTTGGTCTTGAAGGAATGCAAATGCGGTGATCCTCGATTTCCCGTTCCACCTGGTGTAACTCATTGTGAGGCTGCGGATCCTGTTGCTAGTGAGTACAGTAGAGAGCTTATTGGCCTGAAATTGCGAGAAATTTTAAAAATTTCTTCCAGGAAGATGTCTTGACGCGCGAATGAACGAGCTGGGAGGGCTCCACGGCTCCTTCAGATGCAGGTTTACCTTGGTTTCTTCTAGCATTTAAAGGCAGCACCAACGCCAAAAATTGGATTTCTTTTACGCACTTCGAAAAGTTCTTTTGGTAAAACGCAAGAAAACGTGGAATTTTTCATCACTATTTGACTCCTAAAAGGAGAACGTCGTCAAGGGTAAACGGGCAAGTAGTTTTCCACACTTTCACTTTTTCATGAATTTCCGTTTAGACATAAGCAACTGTAGCTGTGCTCTGATCTGAACTACTATTCTACCTAAGGATCCTCATCTATTTTTAACCCTTGCAGATACGGCAAAAGATGTGCTTATAGCCCTTAAATCCTGTTTTCACACTTTTAAAAAGTATTTTTTCTGTGAATCGATAACCTCCGAAAGAGAAAGTGGTTAACGGCTGATCCACATGTCTCGCAGAGTTCCGTGAAGAAGTACAAGCGTGGATCACTTCTCAACAATGAAATGATATGAGGACCTAGAGACCCGCAGGAAGGTGCAAAAAACTTTTGTGCATATCTTGGTAACAGTTAGTAAAATCACACTTTCTATAGTTTTTCTATAACAAGCTCTGAGAATGGTATAAGCATCTGCTACACGAGTTGTTCAAGTTTTTTTTTTTCATTTGGGGTGAGCAAGAGGTTCTGGCATTTTAAATATGCACGCGTTTTTATTTTTTCTAGACGAGCAAAAGTGCTACTAAAATTATTACTAAGCAAAAGCTCTAGTAGAGGCCTTATGCAGTTCGCATATTTTTCCAAAATTTCTGTGGCGGTTATAACAACTAAATAGGAAAATTACCGAAACAGGCAGTCTCTCCTCCAACAAAAATTTGTTCGAAGTTTTGCAAATCATTTCCAAGTAGTTCGCAGAAGCAGTCACTATGCTTCCTAGGGGCCGTTTATCGGATAGTGCTGCACATTCAGAAGGCAGCTTGATCGGACCATTCTAAAGAAAATTTGACCAAAATTGTTTTCTCAAAAACCAGCTTGTCCGGATACTACTGACCGCCAGTCCATGGAGGACGAGTTATCCTGGCAGTTGTTTCACAGCGACTTAACTGGTTATTTTTACGTGCAGTCCTAGGGGTTGATTATCTGGCGAGATACGCAAGTAGGGACTGCACTAGTCGCTGCTCCTCGTATAGACAGTTCTTCGATTTTTCTTATAAAAATTGTACAATCATGAATTGTGCGAGAGCTGAAGCTCTAAAGACGACGTGATCAGGGCAACTCGTCCTGCGCGCGTTGTGTTGCTTGGAGATGTTCGTCACCGTACTGATTTTTGCAAGTATCACCTTACACAAAAACAAATCATTTTTTGGGAAATTATGAACATCAAGATTCAAAGTATAAAACTAGCTTTATATCATGCACGATCGGGTAGGGCAAAGCTTCGGTAGATTTCGCGCTTTTCACAAAAAAAAACGAAACAACTAATTAATGCACAAAACTCGGCGATTTATTGCAAACATTCGAATCTTCGAACGAACGCTGTGCAAAGTTGAGTTCCCATCTACCGTTAAATTTCCTCGTGTTTATAGAATAAGCTAACCACTTAATTACGGAAGGTTATCGTGCACTCACAACATCAGTGCTCCTAGCTTCAAAATTTTTGAGTAGGTGATTACTCAACTGTATCGCGGTTGAAACTATGCCAGTTTTGAGATAGCGCCGCCTTTAACGAAGCTGCAAAAGGCTCCATCTTCAGATGCTGAAACACTGTTCATTTCTAACCCAACATTCTGACATTCACCGTCATGGTAAATGCACTGTCGTTTCCCGTTTCGCTGGTTTTTTCTGTACTTTCACATGGACGACGGGGACAGCACAGCGCCTTGCTTGACAGCCGTGGAAATTTTTAGCCCACTGTACATTTGCACTAGGATCCGCGATGCTTACGATTCGCATATTTAGAGAAGCGACTAGATTTCCTCACGTCGAATTTCCATGCGCCGACGTATTCATAGCTTTTTGATTTCCACAGAAGCGACCGCATATGGCATTAGCTGTCCGTGATTCACCTGGCAGCACGGACAGAAGCCTTACTTCGTATGGAATTTCGGCCGAGACTTCCGCAAGATTCTGCATTTATCGCTCCGAGCAACTATAAAGTGACCATAAACTGCAGCATAATGCAACATGCTCTGCCTACAGCAGCAGTATGAAAGTTGAAGGTTCCAGCCTTCTTCTCGAAAAACCGAGATCTGATAAGTTCAATAATGACGTGCGCTTTTTTTTTCTTCACGACGCGCATGTCTGGAACCTTCAATTTCTTCTTTGACAGATATTGTCCTATAAACTTCAGAGATTCCTTTATGGTATGCTGTCAACACTTCAAAAACTGTTTTGGTGTACTTGTCTACCATATACTTTCTAAAATACATAGCGGAACTGGTTCAAATTTCATAAGCGATTTAATACTTTATATGAACTTTATAAATTTGGTATAACCAGTTGCTTAAAATAGGTTATTCGAACGGTTAACTTTGGCTGCGCATATTACTTTGCAGTTTATGCGAAACAACCACTAGCTTTCGTTTTCTTTCGTTTTCAACAAGGAAGAAAGAAAATTTGAACTCTTTAGCCTTCGTTACAGATTTATTCAGGGATTTGCATGTGCGCAAACTTTACTAAGAATAAGACCAATACTACGCTCAAAAACTTACACCGAAGTCTACAAAACCTTAGAATGCGTAGTTAAAAACCCCCAAAAAGTGGCTGACCTTCTTCGCCTTTCCATGTTAACGAAACAGCCAAGCACTCTTTGAAAGTTCTGACCTTTGTAGGAGTTTTTGCTTGCTGTTAAATGGAAACTAGTTAGGCTGCACTCAAAAAGTCGTATGTTGCTTTACGAAATAGAATTATCAAGATAAAAACTCAGTGCCTATTGGGAAAAAAGCGCAGGTAGCCTTGGAGAAGCATAGAATAAGTCATTGTGCAGTATGAAAATCTGTAAGGTCGTCGCTGAGTAAACCACTGGAAAAGGTTAAATTTCCCGAACTAGTAAAGGGTTTAATCCGCTTTCGTATTAGCTAAGCTCATTTCGCGGTTGGTTTTAACTCTTAAAAATATAATACTCAGCTTCGGCTATTCTTCATCGCCCGTCTTCTTGAACGGATGGTCTTCGTACGAATGGGTGGAAAGAACAAATTTCTTTGCTTTATTGTTCGTCGGAGTATCTCCTATTATTGACGCAATAGTTTTTTTTCTTTTTAATAAGAGCATTTTGACAATCATTTCCAAATTCCAAAAAAAAGAATTTTACGATAAAAAACTTTCGCAAAGTTTCACCCGGAATCTTATCCTTGCTTTTCCCTTTTGCTTCAAGACCGCATATACACTTTTCAACTTACTGCAGATGGATCTCAGAGATGTTGTCTGATTATCTGTGTTGATGTATTCCCTACTAACGATCCAACTCATCAGCGAATTACTGCATTTTAAAGCAGCGGACATTTCTGGGCTTAATTAAAGAACGAATGAACTAACGAGAAGAAAAATTGTCCCAGCTCCAACCCTGACGTGATCCTCATGTAATAAATAACTGTTGCAGTTATTGATGTTCCACCCGTTTTTCTGTAACAGTTTGCTGTAGGTGCCAACAGCCGTGTCGGCAGTCAATCTACTCGGTCACCTACTCTCCAGCCAAATGGCCTTCGCTGTCCCTCCAAATTCAACTCGGCTCTTGCAACGGTACGAACGCCGAGTGCAACAAACACTACAAGTGAGTCCTAAAGAGTGCTGAACTGTTGGGTCGACGATACTTCACAGTTTTTTGCAGAGAAAACGGCGCTATGGTTGAAGTGTTCTACGAGCAGCTGAACTTCGAAATGCTCACGGAGTCCGAGGCCTACGGGGTGAGTCGGGCCTCGCCTTTCAGCTGTTTACTGCCGGAAGTGCGTGTGCACAGCGAAGAATTGCAGTTCGTCAACTTGCTTGCCGATTTCGGTGGCCAGCTCGGTCTTTGGTGCGGCATCTCGTTCCTGACGTGCTGCGAGTTCGTCTTCCTGTTCCTCGAGACCACCTACATGAGCGCCCAGCACAACTGGGCGCTCTACAAGAAGAAGAAGGAGGAGAAGGAGAAGAAGAAGAAGATGTTCGACTGAGATTACACTTCGAGTCAACTTTACGAGTCGTTGCCTCGATTTCTGAGGCCTGTTTTCTTGTGATGCAAATAAAGTATATTATCTTTTGCTATTTCAAGTGTATGACATCAGCCAAAGCTGAGCGAGCAAAATTTTAATACTCTAAGCTTTTGGCGCTGGAAATAGCAGCGCAGCTTGCAGTAGTTACCACTGGAATATGGAAATATCCAAATCAAAAAAAGAAGAATGCTGGGAAAGTGTGACTGATGAGACAAATAAAACCAAAGCACATAAGAAAGTTCACATTTGCTCTATAATATAACAAGATACATCTAACCGATACTAACAGACTTCTCCAGAAAAAAAGTTTGTAAGTTGCAGATGTAGTCAGAAGATAATTGGATTTTTGTCCGTAGCTCCCGAATTTCCTTGGTTTCAGGACACAAGCGCCGATTTCGCAAAGCGGAGTTCGAAACCCACAAAAAAGCACTGACGTTTCAGCACAAAGAAGAGTAACCTAATGTTCCAGCTCTTTTAGTTTTGAAAACTAGTATTTTAAACTTAACTTAAATCTACATATCATCCATTCATTCAGTAATGGAGACTGGACGCGTGCCAAGATTTGAAGTGTCATAGATGAGCGGTGTACGTTTGGCGGGAAATTTTAAATGCGGTTTTGAGAACTCTGCGACTCTCGTGAGTCACACTGTCTGCTTCACTCTGAACCTGACAAATAGTCAAGGCGGTAATATGGAAGTGTTGCTCTGCAATTACAGCAAACACCAGTTAATACACGTGATTTGCTGAATGGATGATACTAGAAATACATTTCGACTGAAGCAAATGAGCAAGTAGTAGCACTGCATGATAATGAAGAGGGGGGGGGAACTTTTACTGTACTTACTGGATTAATTGGGTTTTTCTCCCTCTTCACTTAAACTTGGACGCATCCAAGAGTCTATGAATAAATAAGTAAACAAATACACGAATAAGTAAGTGAATAGATAGACTCCACTCACTCTTGATCGCAACGATTTTAAGCGGAAATCCGATGCCAGTTCGATGGATTTCGTTGAATAAACAAGCAAATGCGGCTCGAATCTCAATAAGCAGCCGACCTGAACTATTCATCCTAAAGTAATCTGGCTTTATCACTCCTACTCCTTTATAAGTTCTAATCCCTCTATCATTCTTGCAGTTCTCGCAGTACAATCACGTTTTTAGAGGATTCGGAAGTGAACTGCTCATAAATGAGCACAAATGATTGGACCGGTGAGTTAGACTGCATAATATAACAACTCCATCTATGTCTTCGAATAGTTATACAATGGAAAGAAAAATACTTTTAATAGGCAAAGGCAGGGAGTGGTCACTACTACATCACTGTCATTATCATCGCCACTGGTATTTCCCCGCCTTTCATTCAGAGGTAACGACATGTCCCACAAATCCGAATACTAACGAAAATTCGGAGATAACGTGTTAAGATCGTCTACTTCGATCTCCGTTTTACGGTCATTTCTGCGCTCGTGTCCTCTGAATTCTAGGTTCCACTTCGTCTCTCATTTCGTAACTCTTTCAAATCGAGGATACGAAAAACTCCTTGCGGCATTCGCGACGTATTTGCGGATGCATTTTGCTACTATCCATTTTCGCCTATCCGTTTTTTTCCTCTTATGATTCGGATTCGGTGACACCCTCGTCAATAACCACCAGCGAGCCCCTGCGATTCCAAAAAGGCTCATTCTTGTTGTGACTCCAGTTCCATTCTTCAGAAACCAGGAAACAATCCTAGCGTCAGCTATGTGCGCATAGATGAGTATTGTTTTGCCATAGAGACTGTCCTGAAGACTTCAGTGTCACAACTTCTTGTCAGGCTCATGAATGCGGCGACAGCTGCACATGTTGTCCATGATGTCGAAATCGGTGGAGTATTTGCGCAAAACATGACTTCGTTGTCCACTACTGCGTATGTCGCCTTCCTCTGACCTCAGCGGACTTCCGTGCTTGTTGCCGGCTGCTCCCGTCGACGGAAGCGGTGTGAAGCGGACGCGGAGCACGTGTCGGCCCGCCTTCCCTCCCGGGTGGGTGCGGCCAGGAGGAGGTTTCTCCCTTGCTGTCAGCGCCGAGAGGATGCCAGTCGCTCCATCTTAATTCTGCGCTGCACCGTAGTTCATCGCATTCATTTTCCTGTCATTAACTGGTTCACAATCTCTGCTTCCATCGGTCCACAATTTACAAAACAAAAAGTACATTTCTGGACTCTGCGCGGGTATCTCATTCAAACCGTTCCGTATAAACTTTCCTCGGCTTTTTCTTGTAGTTTTCTTGTCTACTCTTCCCACTGTACGCGTTTGAATAAAAGGACAGCTATTCGCTCCATGGGAATCACCTGGCTCGCCGCTACTACATGTGGTTACTTTCGTCGTATTTTGTAGATTATTTTGCAGAGTCTTAGAGATCGACTTCAATCGAATAGACAAACAGTCTTTTTACAGACGCAAGACTTGTTTGCGTATACATCAAAGTTTTTGAAACGTCAGACAAGTAATCCATTTCTCTTCGAGTAACTGCTGCATTTATGGTATCTTTGTATGTTGTAACAGTTTGTTCCATTTATCACAAATTTTCAGTGTGCCCAACCAATCAGGCTGTTAATGTGGGGTCTTTATTCGACATAAGGTCATGTAAAAGTAAATTAGGACAACAGATCTTCAGGTGTAGACGCAAAAATCTGCATGGGAAAGCAGCATTACCTTTCCAAAAGTACTCCGTAAGCAAAGATTCGAAGAAGAGTAAACAAGAAACTGTTTCTTGTTATGTGCTCAACTTTTGTACTATTTATCGTTAAAGTAATTTCTTTTATATGAAGCGTTAACCAATTTTATGTTTCACTTGTTTCCTGAACACAGCCGAACGGTTACCAAAATGCTCCGAAATATTGAAAGGCATATGTACGTAGATGATTTTTTTAAGAGATTGAAGGCGTCTGGATTCTCTTAATTTCTTTCGGGTTTTTCAAAAAAAAAATTAATCGCTCTATCTTTTGCTTGTCTTAGACAAGGCAGCCTTCTACTTTCCCCCACTTTGGTAGTCGTGATTCTCTGCTTACTGTTTCCTCATGTTTTCAGCCTCTATATTATTAGCACATGCCGAGCGTCAGTGCGGTCATTACCACGCTGAACTACCGCCTGAACCTGGTTCTAACTTTACAGCTGATCTGTTGAAGAGGTGACGTCACGAGTAGCAAGCATGCTGCGCTTGCTGCTGGCGCTTGTGCTTCCAGCAGTTCAGGCGTTCGCATGTCCGACGAGATGCTCCTGCTCCACAAATACCGTCATATGTACGGGGTTGAATCTGACGAAAATTCCAGCCGGAATTCCGGTTGGAACTCATAGGCTGTACGTTTCTTTAAACTTTCTTTTTCCATTTACAAGTTTATAAGTTCATTTTTCTTCATAATATTGTGCAGTCTTCATTCGTTCTTTTCTTGGGCATATTCACTGATTCTTAGTTTTTCAAACCCTGAAGGCAATTATATGGAAATTTATTCCGGAAAGAAATAGGCGCGATTTCTGGACTA
>KN549429.1:19031-39064 GCA_000797555.1 Oesophagostomum dentatum | reverse complement strand
TTCAGCCACCGAGGTTTCATAAACTACCTGAGTCTCGAAATCCGTTTTTAGAGTGGGTGCTGCCTTTAATGCTGTCCCGCTCTGAAAATATTTGTAGTATGACACTTAAGGTTATTTCGGAATTGAAAAAGCGAGGTGTAGGCTTTATAAAATGAACCAATGTCTAAAACTTCTGGGCTGCATAATCCTTAGTTTGATGTTATACAAACTTTCTTCAGACAACAGCTGAACTATGGGAGCACGCACAAAAAAGTCGCAGTATGTCACGCATTATAGGACCTACGGGAGCATCAGGTGCAATATCGAAATTTTTTGAAAAATGTTTGTGATAAGTTCCCCTTTCGTCCGGCTGGGTTCTTCTTCATCGTCGTGAGTGTAAATATCCATATCACGTACGAATTTTCATCTTCAAAACTCCGGTCGTGCACACTGTTGCCAATTAAGACCTTGGAATTCTACTACTCAAAATTCGTTAAAATCAATGAAGCCTGTAATACTGCAATAACACTTCGAATGTAAATTTCGACACAGCTTTTAGAGGAATATCGATAGCGCATAAAAGATTTAGTAGATCATTTTTCACAAGTAAGAAGAAGTATGGTACATATATCTGTAAGCGAGACTGTATAAACGGGATTCAAAGTTTTAAAAGATGTCATTAGATGCGGAATAGTCAAAATGAGTTGATCGAAATTAGCATATGCCTATTCGAAAGTGGAAAACATCTCAATTAACAAGCTTAAAATTTTTTTGATTGAAGCTGTTGAATTTCAGTTGTGCGGAAATGGTATCCGGGCCGCTGATTACAAAAGCCATACATTTAGTCTGTAACGTAATGTCGTTTTTAAACGGTTACGCAAGCTTACAGTAGAAATTTCAGTGTGATTCAAAAAAATGCAAAAGGTTATTCAGCACAGAGAGGAGAAATATCACATCTATTTACTAAGATTACGCCTTCTTAAAGGCAGCACCCACTCTAAAAACAGACCTCGGTTAGTTTATGTACCCTCGGTGGCTCTATAGCTAAAAGCCAAAATGGGAACACCGGTAAGCTGCTCGTCGCGGAGAAAAGGGATGAAACTTCGGGTACCCGGTAGACCTTTTACGAGGGATATAGGGAGAAGTTGCCTTGTCAATGTGTTTTGCACAATAGTTAAATCGCTGTAACCACTGGATATGAGTGCATTTATAAGCCTTCCATGTCCACGAGCTTAACAAAGTGACCAACTCCAGCGGAAGGCGCGCGAAGTAGGGGAAAACTCGTCCGCGAAATCGTGCGACTTTCTAGGCCGAAAATGACTTTTGATCCGAGAAATTTGAAACCATTTTCTGTGCTTTTCTTTCAGAATTCATCAAGAACTCAGGAAACGTTCTGAGCATGGGTGCTGCCTTTAAGGAGATACAGGAGGCAGATGCAGACCCAACATCTCGAATCCATCATGGCTTTACAATCACAATCACGTCGTAAAAATGGATGTCTTCTTCCTACTCAGCATCGGTATTCCATATAATCTTACCATGTGACTCCAAGGTTTTAACTTCCTATCATAGAGGTAACATATACTGCTATAGTGCCAAAGATGTACTTTTTGCCATGTTTGTGTGTGTTTTTTGCCAGCGGGGCTTTTGTAACTATCATCATAATCCTTTCCCCTCGACCGTATCGTCATTTTCAAAGGCCTGAAAGTGACTGCTGCCAGGAATCTCTGAATCTGTGAGAGAAACCACCAATCGCGTAATTCCTCAGTTGCGACCTTTCCCTCAAGCTCACCACCATAAAAGATAAAAGGAATGTGAACAACGTCCTCACATCTAAGAAGAAATTCCGCCGGACAGAAGTGGAAGTCCGCAATCTCTTTATCTAAAATCTTTGCACAACGATGCAGTGTACAAGAAATTGCAGTTACTGGTATCCAAAAATGAAAATCAAGCATGAATTTATTAAATGAATGTCGACACTTCTTGCGACACAACCTTGTAATAGGTTACCCCATAGAAAGTGTCACCCACCGTGAAAACGCTTTAGCAATTTTTAGTAGTTTTGTTTCGACTTCGATCATCTGTATAGAAGCTCATCAAGCTACAGATCTTCTTAGTGGTACCTTTGCTAAGAATAGTTTGCTGAAATGGTTTTTCTTTGAAACTTTAAAGGAATTTCTCGAAACCTCAGAATACACGACTTTCTGCTGGTCAAACGCAGCCACAGTTGACCTAAAGTCGATGAGGCACAGTATATACCGTCCGTTAGTCTGCAGGAGACCGCTGTTTTTTTTTGTTTTTTGTTTTTTTGCAATCGCGGCTCTGGGGGGCTGCGTCTTTTGTACACTTTGTACTAGCTAGTTCTTCTAGCTACTAGCAATTTTCTTCACTTCTTCATCAATACAAGTCGATCATTTGGCGCAAGAGCCAGGTTTAGGATCAGATCCTTCCTAGAAAGGAGGTCGAAGCAGGGTAAAAAAGAGGCGAAGTCTCAACATGCTAGGAAACATACTGAAGCAACCGAATGATCGGTCGATTGATACTCTGTTCATTTTTTCTGTTTATGTTGTCGTATTTTTGTTTAAAGAAGTTAAGAGTAAAGGAGCTTAAATAACCCAAATTTGGGGTGTCTGTTCGTTCCGCTCTCGGTCTAACTGATTCCGTGGTGTTCGTATGATTGGGTTCGCATTTCAGATTACCACATAAGATTCGGACTAACAATTTTTCTTCTTCTTTATTGAGTTTCCAGAAGTTTTCCTTCTGAGCGGGAACGCTTTTATTCTTTTTTACTTGGTAGAGAGCCAGGCCAGGTCTACACAGAAAATAAATTCAGAGTATGCATAGAATTGTCGACTATTCGAATGTTGGCGATGTCAACACTGAAGCAAAATGTTTTCGAACTGAGAAGCTGTGGAAATTCGTTCGGTACCTATAGTTCGAGCATCATTTATTAAGAAATCAGGGATGCTGGAATAAGGCTTTTATTTCTCTTATGTTAGGGGGGATGCTATCCTTCTATTAGTATTCTTACTCTATTGTTAACAACAGAAATGACCACAGGTTTGTAAAGAGCTGAGGCTGTTAAATTTTAGTGAATTTTCGAAACACCACATATAGTACAGGTTGTTATAAGTTTGCTTAAAGCACAAAATTTCCTTTGTGATACTTCCTAATCGAACTTTTGCATAGGTTTGTTCAAGCTAAACAAAAGGCAGAACTCGGGAAGTGTTAGGGATGATTTTTTTCATCGAGGCGGTTAATAACAATTTGAGTAATATAATTCAGAGAGCACTTCCTTCCTGTACTCCTATCGTTACGTACATATTTTATTCTCTGTCAGAACAGGCTTAGCAGGTAAATGTACAAAACTGGTGGAATGATAAGTATTGAGACCACCACCGACCTATAGATGTTGGGCAGCTAAAAGTGAAAGACGTGGTTTAAGTGACTCGGTATGAACAAAGAGTGGCAGCTAGGAGCTAGAACAACGGACTTTCAACTTCAGGAACGGGTCTTGAATGTTATAGGAAACGTAGAGAATCAAGCCGAAGAATTCAGACCCATTTCGCTTTTATAATGGTTGCTGCACTTAAACGATAGCTCCATGTCAAAAGTGGAACCTTCGTTGGAGCGCAAGCCTACTATCTATCGCCGGTATATTGACGATTACCTCATAGTTTACCCACGCAAGTCGAAATAGATAGGTTTTTTGAGTTCCTTAACCGTCAGTTGCCCATCATTAGGTTTACATGGAAAAGATCTACTGATAACTAGTTTTCTTTCCTAAATATTCATCTACGCTTATTCAGGGGAAGGCGAGGGAGCTTAAAGGCACAGTTTCACCTCATTTTCGATTCTGAGATAGTAACAGATTCTGCTCCGTCATGACGCACTGATTCCAGTGATATGCGTTTTATTCGACAAAATGGCCGAAAACACCCTTTTTGAAGCCCTAGATCAAATTGATTTGTACGTGTTTTCTAGCCAAAGGTTTTAACCCTTCTTCAGGCTCCTAAACAAACAAATAGTGTATCACTATGAAGGAAAACGCGCTGCAGTACGATCTTTTGAAAAATTCATATGAAGGGGCAATTAGAACGAAATTTCGCATTTTGACCTACTGGCAGCGATCAATCTCGAGCGTCAAAATCACTGCGCTGCATGTGCAGGTTGCAATGTGACTCGACCAAATTTCGACAGGATGAGAGCAAACGAGAGCGCCCCGCCCTCGCCCAATGCTAATTTTGGCCTTTCAACCCTTTGAAAAGTAAGATTTTTGGCAGTTTTTTCACTAGATATTTATATCACTGTGATCAGCAGCATCCGCCGAAATTAGATATATCAAAACCTCAATGACGATTCCGGGTGAGACTGTGCCTTTAAAGGTAGCACCCTCGCTAAAAGCGTTTCCCAGTTTTCTGAGTATAGTCGAGGGCTTGTGGCCTAAATACATTAGAGCCGTGGCGAAGTCGCCCTAAAATCAAAACTGGTTGAAAAATTGCATCCTATCAGTTGATCAGTTATGAGTATTGGACGAGCTGAGAGGGCATAACAGTGAGGGCATAGCGCGGCTAGTATGTCACAAAATATACTTCCAGGAGAAGATGTTTATAAAAAACCGCCAGCATCAGTTATCCGGAGCACAGTGAAAAGGTCAAGTTGAAATTTCGGTGACAGATTTCCGAACGATTATAACCATGCCAAAACAAATTTCTTGAAGGTCTTCCAGCACGGCCCGAAGAGGCTACTCGTGCATTTCTCAATTCGGCAAGACGACATATAGAGGAATAGCTTAGGGTCAGCTTCACTGTTACAGATGTACGGCCTGTTGGAGCTGTCGCATTACCACGGATTTTCTTCTATTTAATGAGGACGTCTTATACGCTGTATGAAGCAATTTCTGTTGAAGGTTTTTTATAGACACGGAAGTGGCACTGTCGACTAGCCTTCAATTGCGTCATGTTTCAATTCTTCAGCAGTGTCTCAGGATGCAAGTGATTTTAGCGCTGAAGAGAACACCAGAAAGCGGGTTGAACTCTTCATCAAGTCTATTTATGATCGCATGAGCATGTTTTTGTTGCTAACCCTATTTGTGATGTGAACTCTATGCCTGATCCCAAACCTGCAGAACTTACTCATAAAGCCAATGATGTTTTTACTCCACAGTCGAAAAGCCCGAAACTGTTGCTATTCTATCTTAACAGAAAAGGGTGTATTTACGCAGTTCTTTTGTATAGATCTTCGCGAGGAATGGCCGGTGTAGCATTTGATTGCACTCACTGCTCACTGGATAACGTAACTTGTGCACTCGTGCATACATCCATACGATTAGTTTTTTGCACTGATTTGAAGACGTAAAAGTTCGGGTTAGCAGCAAGTATAGAAATTATACGTCGACGATGGCGAATGCTTCATATGCAGCCAGTTTGTCACCCTTACATTACTTAGTGGGAGGGGAGGAGAGCTTTAATTCTCTCTCGGATGTTCTGCTGCATCAGCATAGGCAAGCTATTGCAGCTGCCAATCAAATGATTCCCTCTACACTTGCTTGTGGTGGCATGAACAATGCTGTGGCTCAGATGTACCTATCCCACTACTTTACGGAAAGGAATATTAGATATTTGGACATTCTAAGACCTTCAGACTAACCTCTATTTCAGCAACTTGGAGAAACATCTACGCGTATGCTGGTGCTCCTTTTTCGAAATGAGATGGGCTATGCAGCAGGAGCTATTTTAAGCAAAATTCGAAGAGACTGTATATGCACCGTTTTCGATTTTTCAGCTCATTTGCTTGAAGCAACTTGCAAAGAACGATTAGAATCGCTTATGGATGTAGACGGCTCTTCGCAATTCCGAGCAAACATTGTGTTCAGGCGACTCCAACATAAGATAGTTTGTTGCTGGCATAAGTTATTTTTTGACCCAGTTTCTGGAGTACGGAGATTTAGAACTTTTGCAGCTCGATCAAAGGATCTTGAGAGGTCATACGAAGAGAGTTTGCAAGACGGTTTTCCCAAGCATTACCAAAGCTGAGACGTGCTTTCTCGACTGCACTCAAAACAACCTCGGATCTGCATGTGCAACATCTACGCGACTTTTATCAGATGATGATTCTATCTATTTAGGCTCTATGACCGTTGTCTGCACATACTGTGGTGCGTTCTCTTACCGTAGAGAGCCTAAGTTTTTGTGCTGTAACGTTGGCGTCGACATGGTTCCCGATAGCGTGTATTCTCCTTTCAAAGATGATACATTGAACTGGTTTTGGAGTAGATTTTATTCTGACGAATAGCTCTACTATATGCTTTGTGCAGTAAATAACCTTGTTGCTTTTGCTGGGATTTCCATAAATCTGCACGAGTTTACACATGCTGCTGGTCATATGCCATTAATTGTTCAAGGTGGTTGGATGTTGGCGTTTGCCGCATGGATCCTGATTCTGACAGAGCTTCTTCTACTCAACTGTACGTATGCAGTGACTTCAAAGTGCAGCGTTCTGTTCAGGAAACGACGGCGCAGTGGAAAGTAAAAATTGACTACAAAATTATAGAGGAGATAATTTTGACTCTACCCAATGTGAACGCTATTGCGAGGTGTTATATAACCGTGTATGAGGTCTATACGGCAGAGCTCGAAACCCATTGCTCTTCAGAAAACGATGTGCCGCCAAAAATATTAATGGATCTTAAGCACCGGCGAGAGATTCCTTCTAGGCTTGCGCAGACGACGCACGATGGCTGTCTGAATGTGCTTAAGATCGATAACCGAATAGCTGCCATATACCTATGTCGCAGTGGCGTGTTTCCGTCACATGAGGAATTGGACAAAGGCGTTCGGATTTATTACGGTGATGAGAGAAAGTGATTGCGTTTCACGACAGTAACGTAGATGCACTATCATATCCGCTGTACTATCCGAGAGGAGAGCAAAAAGCTTTTTTCACGATTAGCTTTCAAAATTGAGAAGAAAAAAGAGATCTTTGAAGCGCTTTAACGGAAGTGTTGATGAAGTGTCCGTCCGACTTATTCTTCGATGATGATGCAGGAAATCAAACCGATTCCTCGTCAAAAAACGCTCGAGAGCAGAATTTTATCGTTATATTCTAGCATGTCGTGGAGAAATCCGCAAACATAGGTTTCTTGGTAGCGGTAAGCTGCTCGTGTAGCTTGTTATACATGTTTTTACTAGGATAGAAGCTGACCGACTTGCAGCTGTTGATACGAATTTTACGGATCTGAGGAACTGTAAAGCCAGCCCTCTCTTCAATTACCTGGATAGTCATCTTCAAGAGAAGGGTTTCAAACTTGGCAAACTTGTGAATCTTCTACGATATTTTTGGCAGCCGACTCTGGTACGGTAACTTGTATCACAACGCCATGGCTGTTAGTCAACGCCTAAGAAAACCTGACCTCTTCATAATGTTTACTGGAAATCAGGATTGGACTGAAATTCGTGAAAATCTGGACACTTAATTTGACTCATGGATGGTTGACCCAGTTCTGCGTGCTCGTGTTTTCCGTTTGAAACTTCGCAGTCTCATCAAGGATGTAATCGACAAGAAAATTTTGGGACTGCTGTAGCGTTGCAGTACAGCATAGAATATCAAAAGAGGTGGGTGCCTCATGCACATACCCTTGTTACTTTAACTGAGAAAATAAACAAACCTTCCAAAATTGACCATATCATACCTGTAGAATTTGCTGAATATTCAACAAATGATGATCCAGCAAGAGCTTCGAAGCTGCTTCTATTTAAGGTGGTTTCACGATTTATGGTTCAAGATCGTGCAAGGGACGAAGCGATCTAGCCTGTCGTTTAAAAAAGTTCTGATTTTTTAAAGAAGAAGTTCCCAAAACCTTTCAGAGAGCAGATAGAGCTTACAGATGACAGGTATAATTTGTATAGGAGCAGGAGTAATCGAAGAAGCGCGCCAGTTGGTAAGAAGAAGGTTACGAATGGTTATGGTAAGAAAAAGGTTACGAATCAAGACGTCATCCCCTACAATGCGTATCTTCTTATACGGTATCAGTGTTATATAAATGTTGAGTGCTGCTGTTCCATCATGACATTCAAGTATATATTCAAGTACATATACAAAGGTACCGATCAAATTGTTTTTGAACTCCTTCGAAACGAAGACCTTTTTAGGCAATCTTCAAAGATAGATGAATGTCGGAATCGGTTGGAGGATGTGGACATGAGAAAACTTTTTCTAGAGGCCAGGTACCTGTCACACATAGAAGCTGCGTACCGCTTGTATGGTTTCTCTACGCAGTATAATATGCACTCTGTGCTCTCTTTAAGCCCGCATCTGCCCAGTGAGAAGCCAGTGTTTTTTTTTTCAAAACTGCAGTGGCGCAGGAGGCAACACCGGTGAGTAAGCTACTGGCCTACTTTACATTCGTTGGGTGTAATAAGGTCGCTAAAGCGATGACTTGGAAAAAGATTGCTGAAAAGTTCCGCTTCGACGGAAAAAATATGGTCCATATTAACGAAAGGGCCACCGAATCGCACGCATTTGGACTGTTAATCCAGAAAACACAGAGCTCTACACTTTGCGAAAACTTTTCTATATTGTTGCGATGCTTCGTCTTTTGAAGCGTGCGCACTGTTAACGGTGTCACTCATGAGACGTTTATGAAGGCAGCCGTTGCCGCCGGGTACATTGAAACAGAGACCGAACGGGAGGATTGCCTTCGGAGTGCTTCTGCTACAGAAATGCCTCAAACCATACGTCGGTTGTTTGCTCAGATTTTGCTCTATTGCCGGCCTACCAATCCTGTGTATCTATGAAATCTTTTTAAGAAGGAAATGAGACCCAAGCATCTAAGAAGTGCTGCTGTCGATTACATTTTTTGGATTTCCAGTCGATCACATGCAAAGAAAAAAAATTGTTTTAAGCAATGGTCTGACTTCGGCTGATTGCAGCTTAGGCGTAGTAAAAGATTCACTACTAGTAGAAATATCCAATGTTGGAGATGCATCTTCTTTTCCAAATGAAGATGATTTATTAGATGATGAAAGAAAGGTTGCTGATCGTCTAACTTTTCGCAGAGCCTTACCGACAGCCACAAAATTATTGTGAACTCTATTCCTCCAGCATCACGATTACCAAAGAGAGCAGGTAACAAGTTATTTTTTATCTGTGGTAGGGCCGGGTGTGGTAAAACCCACACGCTAGATGCTCTAATCGATCCACTGGAGTCAGAAGGTAAGCGCGTTTTATCAACCGCTTCTGCAGGTAATGCAGCGACACTATTGAAGAATGGTAGAACAGCTGATAGCACGTTTTGCTTACCGCTTAAGCCGTTGCATTGTAAATCTTATCTAATGTGGATGCTCCTTCACCAACCGGACAGCTGCTAAACAGCGTGGATGTTATAATATGGGACGAGATTTCTATGCGATCTCGTTTTGCTATTGAATGTGTTGACCGGTTACTGCGTGACGTCGCGGGTCCTGAAAATTCTCTTGTCCATTTTGGAGGGGTTACCGTTGTGCTGGGAGGAGACTGGTGCCAATTCCTCCCTGTTATTCCTGGTGCAACAAGATCGGTAACTGTGTATTCGGTGGTCAAGTCTAGTGATCTTTGGAAATATTTGAACATTTGTTCTTGACAAAAATATACGCCTGGATGCAGAAGAAGCTGAATATGCTGCTTGGCTACTCTCCGCTGGAGAGGGAAGAAATTTTGATGTGGATGGCGAAAGCAATGAGTTACCTAATTCCATTTGTATGGGAACGGAGCAGGCAGTAGCTGATTCGTAATATAGAAGTGAAATTTTGAATAAACCGGATGAGCTTAGAAAAGTTGCTCTGCTCACAGTTCGCAGTTGCGACGTTGGAGATCTGAACTTGGAGGTGCTGAAAAAAAATTCCAGGTGTTTTTATTAATCTTGTTGGAATTGATACACCGTTCACGGAGGGGGGGGGGGTGGCGTAGATGGTCTTAACGATAACGAGGAATATTTTCATAAGCTGACTCCATCATCATTGCCTCCACATGTGCTTAAATTAAAGGTAGGTTCTGTTGTTATGCTGATGCGAAATTAGATGTTTCTGCGCAACTCCGTAATGGCACTAGACTTATTGTCATTTCCATGATGTGCGACAATAAGCTTCTTCATTGTAAAAATTTGTTAACAAGTTCCGAGGCAAATTGTAAATTGTTTTTCGAATTTATGAACTCAATTTTTTACCTGGTCACTGCTTTGTGTATTGAGGCGATTTTTAGTTAAAAAAGCGTGTTTCAGCGCGCTCCTGGGAGCACGTTTCGTGCAATGGTTTAAGTGAAACGAAAACTGCCACATATCAATTCATCATTATTTGTACATTCACCACATGTCGTCGCTGCAGATTTTTATAGTTCAATATAAAGATTTTACTATTTAAAAATAAATACTTTCACTTGTATTTCTTGCAGCTGCGTTTGCCATCTTTGATTATGCTACTCCTTTGAGCTAGAGCAGTGCGGGTAAATTTTGTTGCGCGTGCTTTGTGGGTGAATTTTTCAATAAATCTTGAGGAATCGTCTACGATTCCATAGCTGAGCAACTGTAAAATATGAGGTTTTCCACGGGGACGAAACCATGTGCACGTGGGGTAGGATATAGTCAGGTGTTGGTAACCTCCCTTGGTTTAGCTGATTTCGCTACATCTCTGAGTTATCCAAAAAAAAGTTCAACTTTGAATTTTCCAAACGCATATTTTGGCGGTTTAGTGTTAGTTTCATCGTTATGGCTGCTATAACAGGGGCATACTTGACGAAGAAAGCAGAGTACCGTTGATGGCTCTCTAATATACTAGCATTTTGATACAATGCTGATAAGGACATCAATCAATACTTGGCCTTACCCTAATATAGTAAATCTTCCCCAATATGATTTTTTCCAAATCGAAAGAATAATTAGTGGATAGCTACAGTGTTGCAAGTGTACCCTATGACGGAGCCCTTTTCGTTCAATTACTGTTACCACCGAAATTCACTGCAGTTCACAAATGCTACGCAATTTTGGGTCAATTTTCGCAAGAACTGACCCGAAATTATCCGCGTCAAATCCGACGGAATCGATTTCTCGCCTATTTGCAAATTCTTTCATCGAAAAATTTCGCAGAACTCATCAAATGTCGCTTGCAACGTTAAGTTGAGCCTCCTTACCCTTGACGAAGCGTCTACGATTCCCTCAGCTACGGGAATCGCAAGGAGACCCCAAAAATCGACGTCGATGGTCACGTGCCGTCAAACCGTGCCGTATTGCTCGTGGGCTGCTGTCACATATGAGGAGCGAAACAACGAACAACGACGTATCGCTTTTTGCAGACATCTCGCTTCAGCGTGGCTTTAAGCAGTAACCTTTTCGTAACAGGTCTGGCATAGGACTGTCGCGAGGCACATGAGCCTTCTTCTCAATTTTTAGTGTTTCTCAAAGGTTTGTAGTATTATCTATTGGAAAACCGTTCATTTGTTCCGCGAAGCTACACTAACGTAATGTAATTGCATGATTGGCAAGTCTCTGCAAAAAAATAATAAGGAAGCAATAGGGAAGCTTTTTTGAGCGCGAGCTTATAGCATAGAACGAAGCCCATGCAGAGAAGAGAGATGTAATGGACGTAACTATGTTAATTGAAGTAGGATTCAATGAATGCACAATCCAATGAATGCACAGGCATTCTAGGTTGTAAACAAAATTTCTTTGATATTTGTGAATCTAACAAAAGCTGTTTTAGGAAACATTTTGCTGAGCAGGCGTTCGAATATCGCGCTTTCGTGCTGATCTTGTTCTTTGTCCATTTTTTCTTCACTTTCTAGTAATAGAAAGTATAGTTGCAACCGAATATTCGTGTTCGAATAAATATGCGAAAAGACCCACTATTCGAATATGTTCGAATTCGAATATTCGAGGGTAGGTGGTATTCGAAATATATTCGAATATTCGAACCCGTTATTCGATATTCGAAAACGAAATTGTGTTGTTTTGGGAAGAATTGGAACATATCTGTTGTAGTATGCATGAATGCATGCATACTACAACATGTATGCATCCCATTTTCTTTACTTTTTGAATTTAGTGGCGTGAAAAACATGTTAGGTAGGTTTGATTTCCATTAATATGGACAATCCATTAACTTTATTCCCAAAATCGTTTTGTTGAAAACTAACTAACACTTCTCAGAGGTGACTTATAATTTTACTCTAGGCAGCACAGTGAAGTAAACGCGTCGGCCCAGTGGTACTCAGACGTTCGCACCGCGTGGCCCGCGGTGTACGACCGCGTGACGAGACCATGCCAGTTCGCGTCACGCGGCAATGCCCCGCGCATCATCCGGTTTCGATACGCGGGTGGCGCGTTCGATGATCGCGGTTCACGTGGTTATCGAGTGACGTGTAGGAGGACGGTTAGGGGGACATTATTCAGTGGTTTTTGACGGCTAAATCGCACGTTTACGTCACTCTTGCACGGTTGCAAGACTAGTCACAGATTATTATATTTATTATTGGAGCCCAGTGGTAGAACACTTCAGAATCTTGCATAATGAATAAATGCAACATACAAAAAACTCATAAATGAATGGAACATCCGAAAAAGCTCATAAACAGAAGGAATCGAAAGGAAGTTATTAGTAGTGAAGTATATGCAATAACGAAGTGCAGATGGAATACAGAAAACATAGAGACGATTCCTAAACAATAAAAATAACAATTTCACAATACCGAATGTTATTTTATAATTAATCTAGTAAAACTGGGCACCCATATTTCTCGACATTTCATATGACCACACGTCATAACATGGAGATATTACTTTCTCGGCTCCCAGCAGTGTGTGAAGTCGATCTTCCCAAGACTTGTCATGGACTCGTGTCCTTTTCCCTTTCCTCTGAAATATATTTGATAAAGAAGTATTATAATGGAGAAGTGAGCCTCCTAAATAATTGGGATCCTCGTCGATTTTCGGTATTGTATTTATTTTGTCGCACATTACCTCTGAAAACATTCTTTGAGTAGGTGGATACGTATACCAGAACAGGATTGTGAATAAAAAACAAGCAAAATTTAAGTACTTACAGCACATTCTGCAGTGCTTTAAATAACTCCTTTCGACGCGACGTCCTTTCACGTCCCAGTTAGTTTAGCGCTTCCTTTCGCCTTTTGGTAGTATCCCCAATACAAGAAAAGCCCGAAAAGCAGGAAGGCCGTGGGACGGTGGAAGAATTATGAAGAATGTGATGAAGAACTTAAATGTACTACTTACTCCGAGGCCATGCCAATGACAGCTCCGGGCTTCATTTCGTTGCGGCCAGAGCCGGTTGGATCTTCCCCGAAGTCTAAAAGCAAACACGTGAGGAATATTCTTGGAAATGCGCATACTAAAGTTCTGCTCACCTATAAGAGTCTTTTCTATTCCAGCTGGTAGGGTAATAAGTGACGAATTCCGGTCATTCCTCCCATTTTGACGAGCTGAATATCGCTGTATCGCATCCGATGGATAGGTAATCTAAAAAGAGAGGCTTAAGGACCGTGAATCTTACATAACGTCCGTCTGTTATAAAAATGCGTGAAGAAACTAACTTAGTGAGCAAAAACCTGAACATGTTAGTAAGTAACTGTACGGTGGAGCCAGTATCGCTAGACGTGTACTGACGACATAATGCAGAGGGACCTGAAAGCAAGGTTAAGCATAGAACTACATTAATAAACTAAAAACTACCGTGGCAAATGGTGGTGGGCCGTCAATGAACCATTGATTCGTCAATTTTTCCGTAGACAGAGAAATTTTTTTAGATGACGGTGGAGCAGGGCCCGTGATTTCTTGCGTCCTGATCAAACTGTCTAATTTTGCACAACGAATTTGCTCCTTAAGAAATAGCTGGCAGAGGCGGAAATGCGGGAGACGGTTCAGCTAACGATTAGTCGAGATGCTATGCTGTTGAGGCGTAGTTCTAAGCGGAAATTCTAGTCCGTCAAATCGGAAACTGAGAACGTTATCCACGCGCTCAGAATGGATGAATTCTTGTATAAATATAACACAAAATTTAACAGAAATGAGTAGACTAAAAGATAAGCCCAAAGCTGGAGCAGTTGGGGCATATTTGAGTAGAAGAAAGGCAAGGCAAAGGAGAACTTGCAGAGCGGTTTGGTGTAATTAGTTCCTCCGGAACTCGTCACGCTTAACTTTTCAGCATCAAGCGTGGGCGAATTACGACGCAACCCGTCATGCCTCTGCTGGTACGTAAATGCCCGAAACCACGCTGAACGAGGCACTATATGGGTGAATCGACGGTACGTGAATGCGGCAAAAGTAGTGCAAGCAGAGACGCGTATGCCCCTAGACTGATTCATTCACCCCGTCAGTAACCTTGCACACCCAACTGCGTCAACGCACTTACGTTTGAATATGAAAGGGCCTTAGAACGTCTCCTCAACTCACCAGTGACAATTGGCTGTCACTGCACCAACAGCTAAAAATGGAAGGAGGATAAATGGCGCGATTTTTCTAGCCGCCACAGTTAGTTATTCTATGCCTCTACTTCAATACTAGGAACAATAAACACTTACTTATCAGGAACTACATTAAGTATTCCTAACGTTATTATAGATATTCGCCCTCCGTATATTGATATTTGATCCTTCCTCTAGCAAAAAAAACTCTTCAAGAAAAAAACAGCGCTGATGTGTTCTGCATTCAGAGTGGTAATACTAAGTAAATGCACTTAAACTGTCGTCCTTAGTTATTAAAGAATCGCGCCATGTGTCATGCACTCGCAGAAAATGAGAACTTACCTGCTCCTCCACGGCTCCAATCTTGTACAGACTTCCTCGTCGACAATTCGGCCACATATGTTGACAGTTGACGCATCCTTTGTATCCGTTCGTCAAACATTCTAAAAAGAAACAATTACTACAAAGAACCGAACAAGAATTCCAGTTATATTAGCTCCTCGCATTCTGATTCCAGGTCGAATTCTGCGCGGCCTTCTTCCAGACCACTCATAATGGAGCTGAAACAAAACATGCTTCCACAAATTCAAATACTTCAGAAGCTCACAATGATGGTCGCATAACAAGGAACCGAGATTTAAGTGGAAGCAAACAATTATATTCAATTCTCAGAGAAAATATTAGCAAGCACGCAAACCGGAATGATCGAAAACTACTCTCTTCCATAAGCACCTACCATAAAACCACTGTTTTAATTGCAAATGATGAAATTTGCCTGCGATGAAACAACTATAACAAGAATAGCAGAACATGGAGGATTGTTGAAAGCCCACGCGTCTCAAGTCCTCATGTTCATAAATGGTTTCGCGGTATTCTGCAACATTTCATAGGGAGCTTTGCATATTTTCATCGCGCGGGGCTCACAAGATCGGTCTCGTTTGCGCGCGTCTCACCTCTCAAGCCGAATTCGTGCGGGGATCACCGAGAATGATACCTCCGCCCTTAAATTTACGCGCGCGGGTCACCCAGTGAACCGAAATCGTCTGCCCGCGAGGCGCTAGAAATGCCTGAGTATGTTTAAAACTTCTCTGCCATTTCCATTTCCCGATGCAACATTCCATACAGCAGAGCAAAAGATGTTAAAGGCAATACCCGCGCTAGAATTTATATTCTTGCTTTAAGCGTAAAAAGAGGCTTCAGGACCGCTGAGCATGACCGACACCATAGACTTTACTAAATCTGCAAAAAGTCCCACTTTTATGTATGCTGCCATCCTATTTGGACAAATTGTCCGCTGCTCATGCACCAGCGGTTTTGAAACAGTTTTCGAGAAGTATCTCCTCGTGAAAGTTCATTTCCTTGCATATTCACCATGTAGCTTTTGTAGACTACTCCTTGGCCAGATTTGATTTCAGAGCGATTTTACTCTAGCCTTGGTATAAAAAGCTAGAAGCACTTGATTATGAAGAAAAAACGGGAGGATATTTTTAGTGTAGGTGCTGTCTTTAACTCATTGATCGGCTGCTCAGCTGTTTACATACTGAGCCAGTAGTATGTCGACTTACGAAAAAGTTAAAACACAGTTACGCAAAGGTTACTACAACGGTGTTTCGAGTTCAACTCTGATAGTAAACTTTAAAGTTCTTTGATACCTGTTGAGAACAATTTGATTGGACTGACCTTCGCTTTGAACTTATGACGAAAATTTTTCGCACACTAGCTGTTACCGATCGGTGGTTGATACTAAATTTATTTTTCTACTTATCGTTTGCACTTACAGCTCTAGAAATTCCTGCTTGAAAATCTGCGCATTTCTTTGTGAAAGAAGGAGGAAAAAATGGTACATTTCTTTACGGGAAGGGTATTCTAACTCCTAAGTGCAGCTCCTTTTCGCACATACATACGACAAAATATACATCTACATTAATTGGTTTTAAACATTCGGATTGTAGCTAATTTTCACTAATTCTTATCTTTGTATTCATAGCTGGTTAACTCTGCTGTGCAGTTCGAATAGTTGAATATTCGAAACTTCCAAATTTCGAATATTTGGTTTCGATTTGAGAAAACTTCGAATAGTCGATATTAGAATATTCGATGTTTGATGTCAAGTGTTTTTACTATAGTAGAAAGGTTATAGTTTGGTCTTGCACATCTATCTATAATATACTTGGCTCTCAAGGTGTTGGCAGTGGAGTTTTTCTCAGCACCTGCTAAACGGTAAGCTAAGAAGTTTAAACGGATGAGTTCAGAATGATGGCTAGATGTGCACTACGGTTTTATTTTTTCTTATTAATTCCAAAAAGGGCATCTTCCAAAATAGCACCTTTTCCTTCCCTCAGAGGAATAGACTGATTGGATTGATTGGGGTGATGGATTGGGGGACGGGCGTTTTACTACAAGGCTTGGTGACAATCTGCCTTCGGATACTAGACAAGCAAGAAAACCCTTGCTACCAGATGGCGCTACTCCAGAATGCTCTTTAAAAACATATTCCGTGATACAGTTCAATTCAAGAAGAATTGTTGGTTCACGAAAAGAAGATGGCAGATATTTGGCAATTTCCAGACACGAAAAATTCCATGAATTTGAAGAAAAATCCTTTGCTTCAGCAGAAATTGCTTTCAAAAAAGTGATGGCTTTACATTAGATACTTTAAAAAACAGGTGAAGTTCTATTCAGTAGCTTGGATTTACTTTCTCTAGAGATTTTTAGCGCAAATTAGAGCGAATGCAGGGTTTGTAGATGTACCGTACAGCTAGTTGCATATCGCAGGCCACGCAGCGCAAGGCGCCGAAGTAAAAAGACCCGCTGCCGATGGATTAGCCTGCTAGAGATGAAAACAGTAACCATTCCAGCTGTGTGCTTTCTGAGGAGCCCTTACAGTAGCTCTGTAGGTTGTAGTACTTAAAACCCTTCGCACGTTACATCTTTTTTCCATGCTTTTATGTGGAAGTTCGTGCATGTGCGGAAACGCGAGCGGTTAACGTGCTTTGATATACTCGGTACCACTGAGTCCGTAGCTTATGCTCGTGTTCGTTCAATCGCGAGTTTTTTGCATTGCTGTATGTCAGAACAAACAAGCTAGACGAATAATCATTCATTCTCTGCTGTACTACATTATTTTGGTATATTACAAGTGGTACATCAGCTCTTAAGCAAGACACTGTTTCGCAGTTTTTCTCGAAAATAGGTGGGAATTTTCCGTTGAAACTTCTGCAGTGGAATAGGTGTCCAAAATGTGTTGGTTGCACGACAAAATAATAACTATTTAGGCTGCGGATCGCTGCGACGTCTTACTATCTTACTGTCTTATTATCGCAAATTAGGCGGACAAATCTAAGCCTAAGCTTAACTATGCCTACGCATAGGCTATCACCTGCATAAAGTGACTACCCCGACCCACTTGCTAGCGACCCGACGGGTCGCTAGTTTACACAAATAGCGGAGAACAAAATCTATAATAAAACGAATCACAAGCGCTATTCAAAAAAGTGAGCATTGCACAAAACTGTTCGCGCCGGGACCCAAAGTGCATGGCATCGGCGCGCCCTTACTTCCTCAGCTGTTGTTCAGTATCTAGCCCTTTAATAAGCTGCGACACGTTGTCCTTCTACGCAGTTGCGTACCAGCGGCAATGGGCTGTAGCGAAATCTGCTCTTTTGCGCCCGATTTACGAGTCAATGAGCTTCCTCCGTTTTTATTTCGTCATGCATTAGGTTTTGTGTTTTTTCAAGGAGGCGCTGTTTTCAGGTTCGGCGTTTTTCTGTTTTCCTTCGTTCGGAAATGGTTTTTTGAGCCTTTTCGGCTCCATTTCCAAAATTTTCTCCGCCCGAGCGTGATATAAGAGGAAAGCTCTGCTTTTCTCTCTTTTTTGTATCAGACTGCTTGAGGAGAGAGTAGCTGACACAATGGTAAGAAAGCAGGAAGGGTGTCATATGTGCGTTTACATTTTTTAAAAATGAATGTAGGTGTTTGCCACTTGCTCGTGTGATTCATTAGCCTTGCGCTGAAGAGCTTGAGCACTGGAATTTAATATATCGGTGGTCCTTCGGGTTCTCTGCGCCGGAAGCACAAGAGTACCAATTTTAGACTTTGGTTTAAGCCTACGTCCAGAAGTATGTAAAATGACTGCCGATCCCTGAAGTTGATAATACTCATTTCCAAGCTACGACTGAATTTAGCCAGCTTCCGTTCAAAGAGAGAATTGAGCCGCCTGTAAGTTTGCCAATTATCAGCCGTCCCACTTCCGATAGTAGCAGTTTTTTTTTCAACCCTGTTATTTTTCATGTACAGTTATGGACCTTGTGCTGTAGAGGAAGCTTAGAACTGCTTTTCAAACAAGAAAAAATAGTTAAGAATGGTATAACTCGAGAAAACTTTCAAGAGAACTAGGAACACATTTTCTCCTAATCCATCCATAACAATATCAGCTGAGTATTAGACCACTATAATGACTACATTATCGCGATTAAAGGGTTTTCTTTATGCTATGTTCTGCTATTGTCCATTTAGTCCTACATTTCTGAGGAGACTCGACGCGTCCCCACGGATTTTTGAAAAGCTATTGTTAATGAGGATTTACACAGTCTTCATCCCATTCCTCAAGCTGAGGAGCGATTTCGAAATGGAATCTGAAAGTTTTGAAAGTCCCAGACATCTGCGTTAGAACGAACGTGGGCTAGCCCTATTTGATCTACACATGAGCGCTGGACTTGTCAGTTAAGGTAAGTTCATTTCCTAACGGGTTTTAACGTGTAGAACCAATCTGCTCAATAAGAAACCTGCATTAGCTTGCTGAGATCGATTATTTTCTTGGCATTCAAGTCATTTATGTTTCCACGCCTTCGCTTAGCGTCTGTTTTACATCTCCGAAGATCCAGTATGTTCTATTTGATCTACACATGAGCGGTGGACTTCCCGTTCAGGTAAGTTCATTTTCTAACGGGTTTTAACGTGTAGATTCAATCTGCTCAATAACAAACAACATGAGCGCGGGACTTGCCGTTCAGGTAAGTTCAGTTTCTAACGGATTTTAACGTGTAGAACCAATCTGCCCAATAACAAGCCACATGAGCGCGGGACTTTCCACTTCAGGTAAGTTCATTTCCTAACGGGTTTTAACGTGTAGAACCAATCTGCTCAATAAGAAACCTGCATTAGCTTGCTGAGATCGATTATTTTCTTGGCATTCAAGTCATTTATGTTTCCACGCCTTCGCTTAGCGTCTGTTTTACATCTCCGAAGATCCAGTATGTTCTATTTGATCTACACATGAGACTTGCCGTTCAGGTAAGTTCAGTTTCTAACGGATTTTAACGTGTAGAACCAATCTGCTGAATAACAAATCACATGAGCGCGGGGCTTGCCACTTCAGGTAAGTTCATTTTCTAACGGGTTTTAACGTGTGGAACCAATCTGTTCAATAACAAACCACATTAGCGCGGGACTTGCCGTTCAGGTAAGTTCAGTTTCTAATTCAGTTTCTAGCGGATTTTAACGTGTAGAACCAATCTGTT
Organism: Oesophagostomum dentatum; assembly: GCA_000797555.1. Taxonomy (NCBI): domain Eukaryota; kingdom Metazoa; phylum Nematoda; class Chromadorea; order Rhabditida; family Strongylidae; genus Oesophagostomum; species Oesophagostomum dentatum. Next base: position 19,124 of record KN549429.1, on the reverse strand, counting down.
CAATAATAAACCTGCATTAACTTACTGAGATCGATTATTTTCTTGGCATTCGAGTCAAGAAAATAATCGATCTCAGTAAGTTAATGCAGGTTT
>KN549429.1:2602-17304 GCA_000797555.1 Oesophagostomum dentatum | reverse complement strand
TCAATAATAAACCTGCATTAACTTACTGAGATCGATTATTTTCTTGGCATTCGAGTCAAGAAAATAATCGATCTCAGTAAGTTAATGCAGGTTTGTTATTGAGCAGATTTCATTTATGTTTCCACGCCTTCGTTTAGCGGCTGTGCTTATATCTCCGAAGATCCATTATGTTCTATTTGATCTACACATGAGCGCGGGATTTGACAGTTCAGGTAAGTTTATTTTCTAACGGGTTTTAACATGTAGAACCAATCTGCTCAATAACAAACCACATGAGCGCGGGACTTGCCGTTCAGGTAAGTTCAGTTTCTAATTCAGTTTCTAACGGATTCTAACGTGTAGAACCCAATCTGCTCAATAACAAATCACATTAGCGCGGGACTTGCCGTTCAGGTAAGTCCATTTTCTAACGGATTTTAACGTGTAGAACCAATCTGCTCAATAACAAGCCACATGAGCGCGGGATTTGACAGTTCAGGTAAGTTCATTTCCTAACGGATTTTAGCCTGTAGAACCAATCTGCTCAATAACAAGCCACATGAGCGCGGGATTTGACAGTTCAGGTAAGTTCATTTCCTAACGGGTTTTAACGTGTAGAACCAATCTGCTCAATAACAAACCTGCATTATCTTGCTGAGATTAATTATTTTCTTGGCATTCGAGTCATCTATGTTTCCTCGCCTTCATTTAGCGTCTGTTTTACATCTCCGAAGATCCAGTATGTTATCCGTGAGCATAGCTCGGATAATTGTGAGATGGCCGTCGAAACGTGAACGTTGTTTGAGGAGCGTAGCGACAAAAAAGGTGAAGGTTCCCCTTTGCTTTCCTGTGAGTGGGTATTACGTTTTATACGGCAAAGGTAAAAGGAGCATATTATACCAATATAACATTAGGGATGTTCAAAACAAAGATTACAACGAGAAAAAGCGAAAAGAAAGGAAAAAATATAATGAAATAGCAAAAAATGCAGTTTCACGCCGACACGCGCCCTCTGTTCCCACTTACCGTAGAGTTTTCGTTGTAGGACCAGGCGATATCTAGAACGGCTCAAGAATTTCCTTCGACGAGGAAAATGCGTCCTTTGAACTTTCTCAAAAAGCGGTTAAGAACGGAAAACCCGTAGCTGTCGATTATGTCCGCATGGAAATTCTTATTTTATTAATTCCCAGGGTTATCGCATAATTTGTAGTAGTGATCATAAAACTTCACTCTTTCTGAAATGTCGTTTTTCATCGGTTTCTCTTCCAATTCGCAAATTTGTGTCGCCCGCGGTTGTGAGGACATTCCTCGTCCATTTTCCTTTAGAATGATATAGAACACTTTGCATTTTTTTCTCATTTAAAGCTAAGAAATTGAAAAGAGCCAAATTCCCGAACGCTCGTTAGGGTTACAGGGTGTGTGTGAATTTACGGAGTGCGCCAGGCGACTGTAGAGATGACGGAGCATTTTTCCGAGTTTCGGATTTACACTGCATGAGGTCTTGCAATGTTATATATTATTCTGCTCATAATAGAATTTTCTTTCCAAAAACCACGGCAGAATATCCAGTTTCCCCATTTGATGATGTTATCGGCGTTTTTCGAATTTTCGAGAAACCCGGATTTTTATTGAATCAAATTGGATAGTTATTGGCTAATCTATTAGATACGCTCACTAGCAGTGTCTTTGACAACTGCGGATCTCGCAATTTCAAGGCACACCAGAGCAAAGCTTGAAATTGCGCCGATGAAGTAGGAATACGAGTTTACATTCTTTTCATCTTCCACGCTGAGCTTATTTAAAATGGGATTTCTATCTAGATGACATATAAATTAACTGCGCCGGTTGTATGTTCATTTCATTTTCTTTGCTCTGTTTCCTAACCCACTTTTCTATCCCTGCAATGGGCCGCTTCACCTTCTTCGCACATCCGCCATAGTGATGGTTGCCACCCCGGATCGGCAAATAGTGATGGTGGACAGAGCTGCATTTCTACCTATCCAATCTGTATCTGTGAGTTCCTTGACTGAGAAGGCTTCCGATTACTGTTGCGTCCATTGTTCTCTTATTTAAATCAAACCCGATTTCACTCCATCCATATAAAAATTACGTGCCCAGTCAAATTTCTTCCCAAAATTTGCCGACGGATGTTACCACAAGCTAGCGAAAAATCTTGCTGGCTGTTTTTTCCTGAGGCTGCCGCTATAGGGAATTTAACGAGCTCTAGAGCTGGGATTATAGTGCGCCGAACCGCGGCTATGGCATGACGTATCAAAGGCGTACTGATCATTGACGTCATGTGATCGATACCTACAGAGCGCATGTCCTTGTGCCATGCTATGACGAACTATAATTCCGCCTTAGCAGGGATGATCGCCCACGCAAACATTTGCGTCAGGAGAAGCAGCTAGCTGTGTCTGCTGACGCTGCCTTTAACTGTAAATGAAACAGATAGGCTGGCACCGTTCCACTTTCTTCCGGTACAACGCTTCGGATTGTTTTTGGTTTATAAGTAGCACCCACGCTCAGCATGCCTTCTGAGTTCTTGATAGATTCTCAAAGAGGGCCTCAGAAATGGGATGAGGTTCAAAAATCCGGCTTAAAAGCTTTTCCTGAAGGAGAAAATTGCCGCAGAATATGCATCGCGCCTACATGCATGATTTCGTTGATGAGTTATCCATCTAGCCGCGCGCCTCAACTAAAGTGCCGTAGCGATTGAGCGTAAAGGAAATTTTAGGATTCTTAGACGGTATAGGACTTCAGCAGCAAAAGGAGCGACGACACGGAAAACTCGTCCACGAATTCGCGCAGATACGCGCAGCATATCTTCCAGAGCGATTTTGAACTGTAATCGACAAGGGATCATTCTCACTGCGCTGAAACAGTGATACGGTGAAGCTGCTGTGCCGAGTACCGATTGACCTGGGGAAGATTTTTGCTGTGCCGTTTGATAAAGACTGTACGACGAGTGCGAGACTTTCTGGTCGTGTTGAAAATTGAAGGTCCATTGTAACGTAAAAGAAAGTTACTAAATGCATAAGAAAAACGATAAAGAAGAAAGAAAAAGGATGCGCCTAGCAATCATTGCGAAAATCCCCAGTATTGATCGCCGGCCGAAGTGGTCACCGAAGTGGTCGCGTGAGGCTAGTCGAACCGTCTGCAATGAAACAAATCGGGGTAAACGCGCGGTTGTAATGTAATGTCGATAGGCCTAGCCGGACGGTGTTGTATGACTGAATACTCGTTTCCGTTTCATTTAAATAAACCATTTTTTTCAATTGAAAAGGCGTAAGCACTTAGTTTCTACACCTCGTTCCTTCACGAGCACCTTAAACAAATGTCTGGATTCGTGATGCTCTCTTAGCCCTAAGTTCCTATACTCATTTGTAATCGACATGGAAATTTACTAGAATATAGATGGAGAAGAATGGGAAGAGTACATTGGCGAAACCGGACGACCCTTGAGGGGAAATCAAAACAAAGACGATCGTTGGTACTGGGTAATCGCGCAGCTGAACATCATGGGACAGATTTCGACGTTTTAGTAAACATTTTGGCGCAAGAGTCCAACACTGCAGCACGAAAAAGCTTGGAAGCGTTTTATATTAACAGCAAAGACCTGAAAATGAATCGGAAATAGGAATGTGAGAGATCCGGGCAAGTCTTGTGGAAGGTATTCTAAAAACGTAAAAATCTCAAAGTTCGGTTTTTCCGGGCATGCTGGCTTTCACTAGCCTAATGAACTCACTTATGTTGCAAGTGCTGTCACAAGCTGCCACGAAACCACGTATGAGTCCTATCTCGTTCACACATATTCGTTTAGGTTCGTTTACCCTATCGATTGCTCAATCTGTCGCGGAAAAGTTTCCCAGCGAAGGGCAAGCTCAAACATTTTTGGTTAGCTGTGGTTCACCCAGTCACAAACGACCTTTAAATAGGCGAAAACTGCATGTAGATTTCTCTTCGCAGCTGTTGCCTTTAAGAGCAGAATCCGTGGTCGGATCGGATTTTTAGTTCTCGATTCTTGACGAGGGGCCTAAAGCCAAGCTAAAAACCAAAAATCCGCTCAAATATTACTCCTGACGGAGAATACCGCTCCAGGAAATCGACCGATTTTGTAAACAAGTCGTCCTCTCTTTGCTCGCTTTATGTGATTTTTTAGGAAGAATGGGACTACAAGCAGTCCCAAGCGCGATACAGAAGCAATAATAAAGTCCGTAGTAATAGTACTTCTGACAAAATACGTTTCTGCGTGCCCTTCATTTCCGATAAGGTGAGCACCGCTATTCGACGGTGTCTGAGGAAATCCGGCTTGGAAAGCTCTGTCCAAATCATGGACCTGCCACCTAAAAATCTCAAACAAAGGTTAACTCGGAACCGTTTGTATGACCATGCCTACACCACACCCGACTGCAGAATATGCCTCGAAAATGTAGAGGGTGACTGCATGAGCTCAGGTGTAGTTTACCTAATTTCATGCGTGACCTGCGGGGACGAGTATATCGGGGAAACCTCCAGACCTCTATGCGTAAGAATTAAAGAACATATCAAAGGTAAGAATAAGCCCAGCTCTGCCACTGCCTTAGGAAAACACAGAATATCTGACCACCATGGGGATAATTTTGAGATCAAGTTCAAAATCCTAGGGCGCGAAAATCAAAAGCGGCGCGCAAGTCGCTGGAGGCATTCTGAATCAGGGCAAAGAATTCCAAGACCAACCGGAAGGAGGAGTGTCTCTGGATTACGCGGGAACTCTCTCCCTGTTTAAGGCTCATTCTTTGACCTATGGTAGGCAGTTTCTACCCCTCGTCGCTCATGGTCGCTTTGCGCTGCTCTTGCATCTGTTTTGACTATAAGGTATGGTTTTGCTCTCAGTTCAGCCCTATGATCCAACAATAGGCCTAGAAAAATCTGCCATGTGGATCGGACGTATCTCCGAGGTTATCACATACGATCTCACCCTTTCTTTTAGGCTCTGAAGAAGCCGATCTCCCCGAAACGTAAGCCCGAAATAAAGGAAGTTAACAACCTCTGCACGGCTAACAACCACTAACATACTAACCTTTACTTAGTTTTCACGTCATTTCAAAACGAAGCGAATTTCCGGCTTCAGAATATCCAGGCAACAGAACTTGCATATAACAACAGTGAAGCTGAACTTCTCGAATAGACGGATAGGGATGGCTTGAGTAGTTCGGTAGCCGTATTGCGAAACGATCTGGGGCGGGCCATGCGTGGCCCAACGCTATATCAAAAGCTTGTGGACAGATTAGTTCCAGCGCTACAGCTCCAACACCATTATACAACATCTTTTGGTACTTCGAACTTAATGTTGCTCTTGCACAAACCGCATTAGGGTTTTTAGAATGGGCGCGTCGGGAATGTTAGGCTATGCATGGCCCGGGCCAGATCGTTTCGGAATACGGCTACGGCTTCGATGTTTAAATAGAAACTCCAGCAAACGCAGTTGTATATTTTTAACTACGCAGAGAAGAAAAGTTTCCAGACGGTTTTCTGGCGTTCTTTTTTTTGAAATATGTGAAAAAGCAGACAAATTTATGGTTTAAAAAAAAGTGTTTCCGAACCTTCTCTAAGATACGTCGCTATTACTGGTGTAGAGCGAGCTTGAAACAGATGAAAGGAACAACTCCGAAACATTCTATAACAGTAGTGCTGCCTTTAAACAAAACTTGAAAATAGAAATTTCTCCCGATCGCTCGCCTTATCTTAGCATAAACTCTGCTCTTGAACTAGCGATTTATTTTCAAAAAGTAAGAAATAAAACCACTAAACAATAGTTGCGTCTGCCCGTGTCCCCAACCTGCTCAACTATAAGTGAGAATCCAGTGTATTCCTGCTGATAAGGAAGCGCTGGCTATTTCTCGCATGAGAAGACCGATCCTGTTGACAGGTCATTTATAACGAACAGGTGGCTAGAAACAGGTGACATTCTCAAGCAACTGCCGTCAATCAATTATTTTAGGGCCTCATTCTGTGGATGTGATCAGACTGGAGAAGATAGAGGTTGAAAAAAAGTTTATTGCAAAGTAAACACGTGAAGCATATACACGTATCAGGATTAGAGGAAGGATAAGATACCGTGTTACTTAAAAAGTGAATACATCGTCCTCATCGCTGTCGCTGTCATCCTGAAATGGCGGATATTAAAAAAGAACTGATGGCTGCGGCCATCCAGGTAAACTCTCACCAGGTACTGGTAGAACCTTCGAACAGCGGGACCGACGGGATATCCGTTCTCTGACTTTGCTTGAGCGAAGCCAACGCGAGCCTGTCCGACGTCAAAGACAGTGTAGTACCTAAAGAAAGTAACAGTCTGAGGTTTCAAGTTAGTCATTAATGAGCCACCAAAGCGCAGTAATACCGTCACACTTTAAATAAAAGGACATACTTTCCAATAAAGACATCTCCAAGAATCCAGAGCTCGCCAATCTTTTCTGGGAAGTCCATACCCATAAAACCAGATAAGCACACTTCCTTACCGCCGGCTTTCACCTAAATTCAAGTTTTCCCAAAAGCTTGTTCATGCTCATGAATAAAGCAACATACCTTTAGCACGTAGTCGTCGCCCTTCATAGTGAACGTCCTTCCTTCGATCACAAAAGAAAGTTCAGGAAGCGACGGGACCTTGTCGCAAGGGATCATGTACTGAATTCAAAACCTTCTCAAACGGCCGCAGAGTCGACAATCAAACACTTCTACCTCTCCTTTCATAAGAGGCTCAGCACCGATGTACTTCTGGATCGCTTCAACCTGGGCTTTTGGTCCAGCAATCAAGGAAGTGCCAGTGTCAGCAATAGCCTGGCATCCACTGGGACAAGCAATCGAGGTTGAGCCGCCTTGGACCTGAAAAGACATTTGTAGTAGTGGACAGGAGGCTACAGTTTCTCTCCATGCTCACCATGTCCATCTTGAACTGCCAGTATCCGCGTCTGGTTACAGGAGTCCATGTGATGGGCTCGACATACCGTCGAGGGTCCATTCCGCCGAGAGTGATTTCGCCTCCGAGTTCTGATTCCGGATTCCTAAAGGGCCTCTTTCTTTTTGCTCTCTCGAACAGTGTTCGTTCTTCGCTTACCTGTTAAGCCAGAAAGCGAATATAGGACTTGGGACCTTCTTCTGTTCCACAAATGAATGGAATACTGGTGTCACTCCTAAGCACAATTTTTAAGATTCTATGACTTCCACAAGGGAACGTATTCTTCTGCTTTTCTTCTAACTACGCAGAAAGCATCACGTTGTGGCCGCTTGTGTACTTGAACGATGAGACACTTCGCATGTTTAGATGAATCACTTGTTGATCAAACGGCAGAGCTTATTCCGCTCACAGATCAAACTTGTAAAGAAGTGAAGATTACCGAGAACTGCGATTTCCGGGAAGGCCATTCCGAGAATACCGTCGAATTTTGCAGCTATGAAGGTAAGACCAGGCTCGCTCGTCGCCTCAGCGAACGGTTGGTCGGCCGCACAAATCCCGGCAACCTGAACCAACAATCGAAAGGTAAAACACAGTATACAGTTTTCTTTATCAGGAAGTAACATTGCTTACACAGACGCTATCCTTGGAAATGAAGCCTTTCATGGAACCAGTTCCGTATTGGATGGCCATCTTACGACCATCTTCTTTGTAGGTTGATGACGCGCCGGAATCGTAGCGATGATGAAGCACTGCAATGATCCTTGAAATATCTGTTCATTTCAGTTTGTACAGGAGCATAGAGACGAATGCGAAGCTGGCCGAGGTTAGGAGTTCACTGACGTGCGTTTTCTGCAGAATTTTGGCAACAAATAATCTGCATTATCCTAAAATTCAACTCATCCATAATGCTATCTTCCTATTGTCCTGTTTTTATTTATTGGTCTAATTTTATGTTTTGTTTTCCAATTTCCTGTTTTCTTTTATTTGTCCTCCATCTAAGTTATATTAAATCAAGATCTAAAGGTTTTAAAAACGTAAAGGCAAATGACAAGTTTCTCGTCACGACATTCAGGTTGCGCAGGCCGATGCGGCGTTCAGAAGTATTGACAGACTCGTGAAAATATCGACGCCATTCCGCTGAAATCGATCTTTAACTTCTTGTTAATGTTTCCGTTAAACTTAAGATTTCAAAAATTTCACCGGGTGTGTAGGCGTGATTGCTCTGAAGCAGGTGTACGTCAAGTTCGATAGCCGATTTTTTCAAGTTTTTGTAATGAGATTGATCAGTGTGTTTCTGATATAACTTTCGAAGAAGCACTTTTTCTATGAATTAGCGAAAGATTAAGTATCCAGCAGCAACTAACACCTGTAATCACTTGTTCAAATACTCAAAAAGCACTGGATTCACGATAAACTTGTAGTGAATTTTTTCTACTGAAGTAAGAATTGCATTTTCCCCCTTTTAATCAAATATGCGCCAAATTTATCTGTTATCTTCGTAGCGTATTGGTTAGGTGTTACACAGCTAAAAAATAAAAGCAAAATAGCTGTATTGAAATTTTCATATCAAACTAAGAGCATGTTAGAATCGTGAATACGGTACGACTTCCACTTTTTCCGAAGACATCCCAAAACAATTTTGTAACACAAAAGCGAGGTAGTTTGCCTTTTTTTCTTGTGTCTAGCTGATAACAGGGCTTGCTCCTGCTAAAGCTTAAGGGTACATCAGTGGTAAGCAACTTTAATTTTTTACTGGTGCTCCACTTGAAACCTCTGATTCAGTCGCACAGCTTTTATGTAGTTTACAAATTACGTGTACTAAAATACTGCGAGTGTCAGACCTCTGGAGAAAATGTTGTCGAAGCCCTCGGCCAGAATACTCCTTGCTTTTAACAAATTTTCCGCCATAGAAATACGTCCTTGTGATTTAAAAAAATCGCAAGTTTCATGTGAAAGGACTTATCGCAAGCGTAAGTTGGACTCTAGTAAAGAATTACGCGTTAACTGCTTTTAATACTTTGATCCCAAGATAAAGCATAATTTTTAAAAAAAAGTCGGCTTCGGAGTTAGACGAATAACAGAATATTGTAATGCAGGTTTTTTTTCGTGCAAAGGAACTTCAGCACTAACCGCCAGAAGACTGCCGCTCACTATTTGGTGTAATAATGAATGACCATGAATTATTAGCTAATATCCGAACAGCTATAAGGAAAAAGAAATAAATAGACCCCATAGTATGTCGGTCAAAAAAAATCGCTACGCTCAGCCATAACCAACTTCTAGAATCCCTCTGAAAGGGCACTTTTTTAAGGACTGAAACTGCTAAGGCTTTAATACAATGGAAAACTGTCTCTCGCTTCACTATAATAGTGCTACCTACTTTGATCAAGGATTCTGATGAGATCTGAAGCTCGAAAAGTTGCAGCACTGCCTAATACTGACTGATGATTTGGGTGTGAGCTGATCCGTGAAATGTTCGCATCGTTACCATTTCTTCCTCATACATCTGCGTTAACAGATCGCACCGAAAATCCTCATACATCTCAGAAACCATCTATGCGGTTTTTATCTAGCCTTATTTTTCTCATAAGTTCTACGATATCTAACATCTTCGGTTTTCGCTTGCTTCTCACGAAATTTTATTAGAGAACGGAAAATCACATTATGCGTAATGAAAAGGTCCTTTGCAGAAAATATGCTAATCGTAGTTAACCGGCAAGAGTCTCGAGGGCGACTTGAGGTAGACCTCTTCAATATCAGCGTAGAAAAAAAATTTTTTAACAAGCCCATTTAACATTTCTCCTTTATAACTGTTTGGCCTCACGCCATTTTTGCATTTTTGTTTCTTTTCCATTTTTCTGTAAACCATATCTTATTTCCGTTTAAACTCACTTTTTGCAGAAGTACAAAAAATTATCTCCTATAAAAAGCTCTTTAATGTTGCAGACACCTGTCCATTGCTCACTATCACATATAGACCCACGCACGGTTTTCTTTTATCATTGCCTGGACAATGTTGACACTGCCGATAAGCAGCGAACGCAAAAAAGAACCCTACTGACCCCTCCAGCAAGCATAGCAAAAGTTTCCCTAAAAGCCTATGAAATACTTACTGCATGCAATATCGTAGAATGGGCATTTCCTGGAAGGCACCCAGAGGTTGGAAGAACCGGTGTCGAATATCACAGTGAAGTTCTGAGCTGGCGTTCCAATCTGGATAGTGCCGAAGTATTGCGCCTGGATTGAAGGAGGGATGAGAGCACTAATCAGTCGTTTTAAAAAAGCGCCTTCTGCTCACATCCATGTAATTCCGCAGAAGCTCATCGATTTCGTTAGTGGACTGTAGCTTCGATGCTTTGTTCGCCGCATACTTTGCCAGAAGCTTCTTTTGGAAATGGTAGCGCTGCTTCTGGTAGTCCTCCCAGCTTCCAGCGTTCAGGAGCCGTTCACGAAGTGTTGGTTGGCGTGAGAGCGGTACTCTGCTATGACTCATTTAAGGTTCAGTCGGCAAGAACCACGTGATTTATTCATTCTGCCGGTCATATTCGATCTGCAGCATGGTTTACTACAGCGAGCAGATGTCCGATTGCTGGCCACTGGCATTTGTTCTTGTTTACCGCAGCAATACGAAGAAAGTCACAAGATTAGTGCAGATAAAAAGGTTAGATTTTCGAAAGCCTGCAAAGGTAAAACAGGCGTCTGACATGTTAGAGCAAAAAAAACCTTCATGGCCCTTATATGGAACTTTTCGGATAGAAGAAAACAGAGAAAACTGGCAAAACGAACACCAAAGATGCGTACTGAACTTACGACATAACATGGCGACGTGGCTGATGGAAAACTCTTCGGTGCACGCTGCACACGGCCAATGTACACAGTAAAAGTAAGAGTAGAAGGCGAGCCATCTCTCGGCACTGGCACCGCGGACTATCTCTCGAACTCGCCACCGATCGCCTGTCGCCCCGCCCAGTCGACTCATCACCTCACAGCATAAACCAATTCCTCTGTAAGCATTGATTGTTGCAGAAGAAACGCAAGACGTAAGCTGCATCAGAGATTGCCGAATATCCTGCCAGCATCAAAGAATTTCTTTACAATCCAAGTAGATTTCTTGCACTAAGGCAGTGCGCGTCAACTAAAATTAACAACAATTCTGCCAAGGATTAGACTTAGGAGGGGCAACCGAGCAAGAAAGTAAAGTGTTAACGATGTTGCTGTTTGGTGAGTCTTTAACGTTAGAGATTTGCACCGTTCCACGTATAGGGGATTCACCTGACAAATGCGCGTGTGCTAGCGCCGTGATGAGCCGTGATCTCGATCGATACAGCTGAATTGTGTGGAGTGTGCTCGCCCTATTGGTGTGGCAAAAGTCAAGTAGGCACGCAGTTGTCAGGTAAATCCCCTATACCTCCTTTACTCGCGATTCTAGTTGCAGCCGGACGAAATGACGACGAGGCATTGTTTGCTCATGTCCGAACACTTCTGAATGCGCACCCAGTAACGAGTCCGATAGGTACGGTTTTTTTTCAAAAATTACTCAAAAATTCCACTTAAAAGATTTTTGGTTAAAAATTATCACTGTAGTAGAAAACACAGAATAACTCTGAGTCCCGTCTGTACTTGGTATCTGTTGTACCAGTGCTTTTTTCTTCCTCGTGACGAGTGATCTCCACTGAACCTTTTACGCAATTTTACTTCTTGTACTTATACTTCGATCGATATCGATGCCCTCCAAGAGTTCCATGTGAATTGAGTTTCACTGATTCAAGCATTGCAAAACGGGGAAATATAAGGTGCCAAAATTTCGATTTTTTGATATTTTGTCGGTTTTTTAGAACTATATCAGAAGCCTGTAAACGTTGGAGGTATGTTGCATACTAATTAAGTTCTAAGCACTATTTCTGCGATATAATAGGCTTTGTTGGATGTGACGGATTTCAGAGTAGTAGGCTTTTAAAATCGCGGTTGGCAGCAATGTATATGTCGAAATTTTCGAGAATGAGAAGTCCTAATCACCGTTAGAATATGGGTATTTCTATCCTAAAGATAATGGCAAATAAAAGCCCAGCAGGACTGAAACGGAGACATATCTTAGACATTTTTAAAAAGTTACCGAAATTTCAATTGGTGCTCTCTTCCTTCAAGTAGTGGGTTGTATTTTACGAGATTTTTGTATATGGAAAAATCACCTACCCTGTAAAGAATTTTATATAACACTAAGTTAAATATTAGGCAGCTTCAGCTTCAGATATCTACTTTTTACACAGTGTACACCTCGTTTTTCATCATCAGAATTGTCTTGTATGGTAAACTACAAATATTATCAAAAATATAGGGAATCCAAACTGAGAGATCTGTCACGGCAATTACAACCACTATAGCCCCCCAGATCATTAACAGGGACGATAAGGTGCTCCCTCTGGGCTCTCGCACGGCTTGAGACTGAAAGAGTTAAAGTATGTAAGTACATGCAGTGCCTCTGAGGAACACGTTTACCTCAAACTGCGCTGCGTGCGCTGCGTTGATGTCTGCGCATCACCATGTTCCGTTCTATTCGCAGTTTTGAACCTCGCTAGCGCACGCGCTGCGGCCGTGCGGTCTGTAGACATTCGATCTTATTCCTTTTCCATCTGTTAGGTTTCTACGCATCATTCTCTAAACCGAGCATTTCCTCCCACTTTGTAAATAACCAAAAATCAAACAATAACAAGCATGAGCAAATAGGTAAGCACAGTAAGTTCTAAACGGTATCATATTTAAAAAGGAACATACATAAGTGTAATGCGCCAATACAGGTCGCTTGGAATCATTCACATTACAAAGGAGTCGTCTGAATCAATGTCAAGTTGATTCTTGAAAGTCATAGCTTAAATACAGTGTACATGGAAAATGAGATACTCGAACTTTTGTAGAGCGATTTATGGGTACTTCACTTCTGCATCAAGCTATGTGTCATGCATGTACCGTGTCACACAAGTGATATTTATGGGTTATCTATTCCCCTAACATAGAACAAATTTGGAAATTCTAATATACGAATGGTATAGGTGCAGCAGAAAGTAAGAATGTGCATTTCAAGCCTCTACGCCTCTTGAGTCATGCTATCTATGTTGCTCCGAACCTGGTATCCTGCTACATACCCAAGACGTAATATTGAACTGTTGATCTATAATTACAGTGAGCATTCGTTAATCTTCGCTATTAGAATAACAGATGAAAGTAGGTGTTTATGTCTGTTCATTATTGGTGAAAATACGGTTTACCATATGAGCGAGATCTATGCGTTTCGGTGACAATACATAAGGAACAGTGCCGCAGTGACGATTGTCAGAGTACATTGCTGAAATTCGCTGAAAGCATGAGAAAAAGTACAGCACTTACTCGTCGCTCACTTTTGGTATGAGTCCTCATGATTCTACAACATTTCCGATAAGTGCAATATCTCTCTTTCACTGCCATTTCCTACGATTAGCACTATCATCACGTCTTCTGCGTTATCCGCAATCCTGTTAGGACGAGAGCAGGCGAGTCTTTATCGGGTTTACGCCAAAGGTTCGTATTTAGACCAAAGAAGCGCTCATATCGTGCGCCCCTGAATGCACTTAAACAGTTGCATCCCTGATCGTGATCGTATCTCAAGGTCTTTTTCGAACAGTAATGTGGTTAACGGTGCGTCTCCGACGTATATAAAATATTCGAGGAAGTCGGCAGAAATAGTGGACTAAACATACAATGGTCTTGATTCAGTACATACAATGGTCTTGATTTGTTATCGTTTGTTCCTTTGGTGCTATTTAGCTGACTTTTCTTTTTAAAAAAAGGGTAAAAAAAGAGCTAGAAAGACGAGCAACTCGACGTGCTGCGTCGAATTCAACATCGTCCTCTACTCAGCTGAAAGTGGATCTCAGCCCGACTGTTTCTTCCAGAACAGTCGGGCGCATCTTAGAGAACAGTACACACATTCTTCAACGAAATATGTGGACGGCTCCTTTCATTAGAGTTCCACATCGAAGAAATCGGCTTGATTTTGCTGGCCAAAATACTAGTACGGACAGATCAAAAGTGGACAGATCTCAGCACTGCAAGTTTTGTAGTTTTAACATATGCCGATTGTGTGGTCGGACGAAAGAAAGTTCAGCTGTGACGGACCAGATGGATCCCCTGACCACTGGCACCATTTTAGGAAATAAAAACCTTATTTTCCGAGGTGCAACTTCGGAGGTGGCGGAGTAATGGTCTTGGCTGTGTTTTCTCCAGTCGGCTAAGTCTAACTTCTCTTTGTTCCGAAGGAATGAGTTCGGCTCGGCTCAGTACCAATTTGCTTTGGGGCGTGGTCTCCTCCGTCCAAGATGAGCCTGACTGTTCTGGAAGAAACGGTCAGGCTGAGATCCACTTTCAGCTGAGTAGAGGATCGTGCTGAATTTGACGCAGCACGTTCAGTTGCTCGTACTTTCTCGCTCTTTTTTACTCGTTTCCTTCCGATGTGCCTCTTAAATTTGTATGCAACCGGTTATTGAGGTAAGAGTCCACTACGTAATAGGAGCAGTCGATTTTTCTCGCAATGCTTCGATTTCCAACTACAGCATCTCAGACTATCAATTAAGCCTTTTCCGTAGTCGTAAAGTCTTTTCTCTTTATCCATCTGATTGATCGAATAGATGTGTGAAGAAAAAGCGACAGTCAGAAGATCGTTTAATCTATTATTATCCAGTGGCTGTAAAATTTTGAGCAGCTGCCAAGTGCCCTTTTCTAGGGAAATTGAATTTTCAAAAAAGTGGTCGTTCAA
>KN549428.1:110725-122730 GCA_000797555.1 Oesophagostomum dentatum | reverse complement strand
TTTACTGAACCGAGGTCAAAGGTCTGACTTGGATGCATGTTGAAAATGAGGCTGAGATAAAAGGTTTTGGCTCCACCATCTTCATCCCGAACAGTCTTGCATAAGGTCGTCGGTACTCCTTTTGAACGATAACTCCAATGATCCTGCATGAAATCATATTATCAAGCAATAATCTTAAGATGTATGGCAATTTCAAAACAATATGACTTACTGCGGTGACATTAGCCACGCCTCCCAAGCTGCTACAGTTAAAACAAAACATAGAACATCACTTTCAATTCTCAGAACATATTTGAAGAAACTGGATACGTGAAAACAAAGCAGCATTGCGGCAAAAATCAGCGAGTTGAAAAAATTCTGAATTTAAGCATTTAGATTTCACGACAGATATAGTCTAATGTAGAAGAAGTCTGTGACTAAAAAATCTATAAAACAGACATGAACCTGTTGGTTACTAGAAAAATTCTAGAAAGTCTTTTTACCTGAACGAACCATGGCTTCTCTCTTTGGATTCGCCTCGTGATCATCGTTTGTCCCTGAAAATAAGCTCGTCTTCAAAAATATAGTAACTACATATAATTATCGGCCCTGCTACAAGTTTCTTACAACCTTACTTTAGCGGACCAAAATAGGGCCGCTGTTCAGCTCCAGTGAGGGTTTCACCTCTCATTCTACCTGGACAGTTAGCAAATAAAAACACTGAACGCGTATGTTGGGCCCTACGCGCTTTTACCTAACACTACCAAAGCAGTCTACCTAAGGAACTATGCTTACTACAAGTATATGGGGGAAAACCTAAACGATAAAAATACACTATTATTATATTGTCGCAAAGCAAAGCACCGGGGTTCGCAAAAAAGGTTCATAATATATAGATTTGACTTCAACAGTCTATGATTGCTCCCAACTCTGAAAGTGCAATAGTTATTTTTGTTGAAAGTAACACAATTGCGATCGTTTAATGAGATAGCCTTTTCAAATTCTTTAGAGCTTATTGAGGCATAAAAAGGCATTTCTCGTTCTATGTTTCGCAAGAGGAACGGTCAACCGAAATTGTTCAGCATTGTTGAGAAGGAGCGCTATAAACAGAATGAGCTAGATCGGTAGCTAAAAATGTGGTGTTGTAAAGGTTTTAAACTCGTCGCATGCAACTCAGAGAAGAGACGCGTTCTGGAGCACAGACTTTCTCGGAAGGAAGGAGTACAATTTAATGGATGAGTTGGACGAATACACTAAAGGAGGAACGGTTACGGTATAGCGAACACAACTGCAGCTATACGTAAGCAAATAACGAATTCGGGCATTGCTACCATGCCGATATTGCCTCGCTTTAATGATATATACTGTTCAAAATCTAGTACTATTAATTGATTATTCATGTGTGTGTAGTTGTTTGTCTGTTCAAGAGATCCAGGATTCTCAGAAAACTACGACCATCGCATGTTCAGTGCTGCTAGTTATGCAAGAAAAGTATGTTTCCCGTTCGTTAAATTTTAGGGCCTCTCCGGTCCATCTTTCCGTAGATTGAGTTGATCTCCAACCGAAAATTGTATTCGATGAACAAAAACGTGTTTGCCCAGAATAGTCATTCACAACTCAGGCAATAACACCGTGAAACCCGAGGCATAATTTGCGTCTACTAGAGTATTGCAGCTCGGATATTCGAATAATCGAATAACTAAACAATTTGCAGCTATAAGCAACGCTCGTCTGCATATAGCATTCGGTAAGTACGCAGATAGCATGTTCTGGTAATGTGATAAACACGATCAGTTCCCGCCTATATGTCTTGCTGATTCACAAACTGGTGTCAAAAGTGGCAGAATGAGTGACCTCATGATAACGACAATGACATTTGTAAGCGATGAAGGAAGGATTCAGCATACAGGGTTCAGATGATCATTAACCCTTTGAGTCCCGCTGGCACATATATATGCCAGTCCTTTTTTTCTTTCTTGTGGCAAATGATCCACTGAATCCTTTATGCAATATCGATAGTCCTCTAGGAGCACTATGTGAACTGAGTTTGAATGGCTTAAAACCTTGCAAAACGGAGGATTCGATTTTTTGAGTTATTGTCGTTTTTTTTAATATATCAGTATATCCGAGCCTGTAGCTGCCGGACGTATATTGTACAGTAACTACATTCTATTTACTATATTCGCGACATAATAGACTTTGTTGAATTTGGCGTGTTCTAGAGTATTAGCCTTCCGAAATCACGTTTAATACCAATGCATATATTGGAACTTTCGAGGGTGAAAAGTCGTAATCACAGTCAGAATACGAGGACTTATATTCTAGGGACAATGACGAATAACGACAAAGCTGAAATGAACCGGAGACATAGCCAGACAATTCAAAAAATCTTGTTGAATTTTCAGGTGGTGCTCACTTCTAATAATACATGGTATTTTACGAATTTTTTGCACATGGCACTACAATCCACCTCTCCCGTAAGAACTTTTGCATGACATCGAGTTAAACATTAGACAGCTTTAACGTTAGATAATTCGCAGAGTTTCCACCTAGTTTTTTTTTGCCCTCAAAATTGTACTGTACGGTGCGCGTCAAAACTATAGACCACCCTCAAAAATAGCCAAAATCGCAGAAGTCTGCAGGTTTTCTGGGGAGTCTTCACATCTTCTTAATCAGCTAACATATTTACATAAGATTTCGCAATTTTTGCTACTGCATATACATGATTACCAATCCAATTTTCGATTCAAAATACACCGCGTCAAAGCTATACGACCCCCCCCCCCCTCCCCCAGAAAAAGTTTTCAAAGTCATAAACTGAAAGTGGTAGCAGTGAATCTATTTTGTATGAGAAGCAGTTAGAGGACGCATCTCAGATTAGATCCATAGCAAAACATTTGTTGTACATGGCAAGAGTGAAGATTAAGGTACTAATGTCGATTGAATAACTAAAATAATTATGTCTTGATAAAAAACCATTATGCAGGTGAGATACGTGGACATGCGCAGTGTGTTTGAGAAGACACCCTAAAATGGTACCTACTGAATTGAAAAACTACATGTAAGAACCCAATACGCCTTTCCATTACGACGTCACCTATCGTATTGTGACCGCTCCAACAAAGTTTTGTCTTTAGATCTCCGACAATTCCAAACATATAGTGCACAAAATCTTGCTAGAGATTAAACAAACCCTCTTTATAACTGCCACAATCAGGGTCCATTACTCTTGTAAGTTTCAGTTCCGGGAATTCAACTGTCTAAGAAGTCAATTTCGTGGACCATCGTAGTTCGCAATTGTATTCGCCTGTGACTGCAAGTTATGCCTAGAAATGAGTGGAAAAAAATTGTCGGAGGGCTTAGGAAATAAATGACACCTGAACATCCGCTTTGGTCTGCTACTGAGATTTTCTAGAAAGAAAAGAGAATAACTCCTAATATTGTCACAAGCGTGCTTTCTTCATAGGTTTTGAAAAGGGGCTCTGCTCCTCGAATTTTTTCAACCAGGTTCAGGTAGGAGAGAGTGAACCCTCCAAAAGACACCAGTTATTATTAGCAGGAGAATGACTTTTCTGGAAGTATTTTCGAAGAATTTGCACCACCTAAACTAGCTTTTTGAAAAGACACAACCTCTTGTCTCGAAAGACAATGCACGCCATGTATCTCTCTTTCTGTTTTCTTGCTCGCATCAGCATTTACTTCTCATAACCTATCTAAATTTTTCGTTACCTGACATTTGAGCGGCACAACGAAATTACGAAGATTTTTAAATAACGGAATACTGGGTTTCTCAACAGATTCCCATACAATTCCCGAAGAAGCACTTCACGACCGGGAGATTTTAAAGTTTTCAAAGAGCCTATCACCACCAACACTCAGCCAACTCGGCACTGTGGTTATGTTTCAGTCTACTCTAGATTTTGAAACTTCATAGGAATATGGTCTATAGTTTTGACGCGGTATATTTTAACTCAAAAGTTGAAAAAAGTTGTAAATAGAGGAGTTTAAATGGGGAAGCCTTAAATATAGATTTTATGTGAAATGCTGATTAGGTATAAAGAGGTGTCTAGGAAAACCGCGGATTTCTACAGTTTTTGCGATTTTTAGAGGTTGTCTATAGTTTTGACGCGCACTGCACACTAAACTACAAATATTTTTTTAAAATAAGGAAAACCCTAACTGAGAAATCGACCACGACAGTTATGGTCGTTGTGGCCTAGTTAATGTAAACAGTAGTTTGCTCCCTCAGGGCTTTCGCACGGACTCAAAAGGTTGAGGTTTCATGCGTCTGCGTCTGCGTCTGTCTCTGTGTGTATGTGTGTGTTTGTGTGTGTGTTTGTGTGTAAGCATAGGTAGAAACGTTAGGTTCTCCAGTTAGAATTGGACCACGCCAGTCCATCGCCTCTACGCCGTCAAGCGTATGGAAGCCGCCCGGCCTGTGTGCTGTCCGACGTGTACACGGATCGACGTGTGCGCCTTCAGTGGTCCGGCGTAAGGGCCGTCCAGCGTGTGCGACGTCCGGCATGTAAGCGACCAGCTGTGTATACCCCATCCTATAATACCCTAACTAGGGAAAAGTACAAATAGGAAATGGAAAACACGACGGCGAAGCCGTTTAAATGAGAGCGGTCCGGATCAGCTAGTAATAAAAAACGTTTTTCGTAGCATTCGGGGGATCTAGAAAACTCTCCTTGAATAACGTCTTATAACTCTCCAGAAACTTTACTTTCTTGAGCTCGTACTTTTCTTTTTTCCCAGGTTTGAAGAAAACGTATCTTATTTAGCAGGCCATCAGTACCAGAAAAAAGTGAAATCATACAGAAATTACGAACTATTTCTTTCGAGAAGAACAACTTAGCATAGCCTACTTGGAAAGCCAAAAGAACGAGACGATTACGCAGCAGAGCGCTTTAAGGAACCGCTTTAAGTGGCTTAAGTTTCTATAGAAATATCTCAACGTTATCACTAAAACATACCGTAGAGATGACGAATGCTGTTTCAGCTTTAACGGATGCTATTCACGAGGCTTATGTTGTATAAGAAACGTATGTAGCTTTGTGAGAATATTGTTTTCAGAAAAAATGTTCCTACGTCGTTTCTCTGTCTGCTACTGTATACTCACATCCATACGTTTCTTTTTAATCTGTACTAAAGCAAAAAAGAGCTATGAGGAAAGTGCAGGCTTTAGTACCCATTCAAATGTTCTTGCCAGGATTACCCCACGATGCACGCCACCTCTCAAATTCTGCGAGATGCTCACTACGACAGGGTTAACCTTGACAACCAAGAATTCGTGTCACATACAAGTTAGACTTACCTTTGTAATTCGATGGAGACAAAACAGTGAATATACATCGATTGGAATTACAACAGCTGCAAGAAATATATAGTAAACAATGTCCATCCAAAGCGACACATATCTCCCACAGGTAGTATCTGGGAAGAAAAACTGTGCTCTTTTGTCGTCGAAATTGAAACTACAGTCATCTGAAGAGATGGTGACATAAAACGAGCAGAATTAAAGTTTAATCTAACAACTGTTCATAAAAAACCTACCAACAAGCAAGAATAAGCTTGTGGAAAACGAAAAAATCCATGTACCGCTTATAATAAACAACGTTCTACGCTTTGTGAAAATCCTTTGATATATAGAAGGTAGACGCACGGATATCATTCTGTTTAAGCTCATCGTCAGAGAGGTATAAATGCTTGAAAATTGTAGGGCTTGTGCAAAATAGCCAACCACGTTCGGCTGGATCCACGGACCTCTGAAATCAAACTGTCTTCAGAAGCTCGAGGCAGTATGGTTATTTCAGCACTTACAGCAAAAGACCTGAAGACATAAGTATTATAACGACAAAAAATTGATTTGTGGCATGAATAACCGCGTGCGAAATACTAAAATACTTGAAGAGGGATACATTTCTTGTCCGTAGACTTTCCTGTATTTCCAGGAGGCACATCATCACTCCAGCTGTACCCATCTGAATAATGGGAAGCAAAAATCGGTTTACTTAAAAAATCCAAAAATAATCATACTGTTCATTCTAAAAAAAACTTATTGTTTTCAAGTCGTAGGTTTTCTCAGAAAAAAAATGCAACAGCAGAAATGAAAGACGACTGAAATTGTTTATTATATCTTTCCTCTGAAAGTAACGCTAAGATTTTCCACGGATCCGGCAGTTCATAGCTTGCCACATATTTCAACCCCCGCCCCCCATCTCAATAAAAAAAAACACAATCTGAATGGGAGAAGTGTACATAATGAGCTGCACATTTTGTGAAGCATTGAAACCTGCCAAAAAATTCTTAAAAGGATCTAAGGAATACATCGTAGTGAACTGAGAAAACTCGGTCTTATAGAGGGGTTTTCACATCCGAAGCTTCACTTAGGCCTGCTGTCCCCGTTAACGCTTTCATCAGTAAGTTTCTTGTTATATCATGTTCGTACAGGTTTGCAGACGTTCATGGTAAAACTCTGTAATTAATTTCAACCTTTTCCACCCGTTTTATGCGCTGTGTAGTATTCCGAGCCTTCCATCCTCAATGGAGTACCTACCCCCTCCGTTGCTTACTCTGGAAAGACTTACATTCGAGCGACTGTTGCATGGATGTCACATCTTCTTCGCAAGTGATGCAGAAATAAAGTAGCTACACCAGAAAGAAAAAAACGATGTCGCACGAAGGGGGAGGTGTGTAAGGGAAGAGGAAGCCAGGATGTTTCTACGTTTGTGGACTTAGCAAGTCCAATCCTCTGGATTCAGAGGATTGGACTTGCTAAGTCCACAAACGTAGAAACGTGCTTATGGCAAAATTCCATATTATGACACGAAGTTTACTTGCTTCCACTGAAACACACGCGACAGCAGACCATTCGACTAATCATGTGGAGAGGACGGCACAAAGGGTCCTGGGTTTGAGCTAGATTCTCAGTGAGTTTCGTTAATTTTCGAAAACGCCTAACGAATATCTTCAAAAAGCTTGACTAAAACGCATTTTAAAAGCGGGCCATCATTCAAGGAATGGGGCGGAACTTGCGGGGGAGGAGATTTGCGAGGGAGGGGGGGGGGTAGGTATTTGAAAGATCACTACCACATCTCATAGTCAACCCTAGCTGACTCTAGTCGACTACTTCGTTCGAATGAGTAAAGATGCATTCATACTCAGACGCGCGGTACTGACCTGTAAAGGTCTTAAGCGAACTTTCCCAGCCGAGGCTTCTGCGAGATAAAACTACCCTACCACAGGCCATCGTCTTTTCTCAGGCTGGATGACAATTCGTGCGGACTTGAGAAGCTTCGTGAAGCGAAGACGCGTTCTTCTCTCGATCTATTGGTCACTCCTGTTCTTAACTATATAGACAAGCCTGTGTCGACGCGGGCGCTTCTGAGCATCTGGAGTTCTTATCGTCGATTACCCCAAGTTCGCAATTACTATAATCATGTACTATATTTTTATTGCACGTCATTCCCATGTGTCTGACGTCACTTCCTCTCCGTTCCTAACCTACCTACGACAATTTGGTATGGTTTTCGAAATGAAACCAATTGCGATATCGGGGAAATTGACGATACATGGAATGACTTTCTAACATAACCCTTTAAGGGACTACTTAAGAAGTAAGATTACAAGTTTAAAAGAATTCGAAGAAATGTGTGCGTTAGTTAGAGGAATAGCCTTTACAACCCCTTAATATTAGCCCCTTTTTACGGTTCCATGAATGCTACGACGGAATATGTAAAAACGTAAATGAAAGAATCAAGTGACATTTTACCGTAGCGTATTATCTGCAAGCTTACTACGCACTCTATATCTGTCTCACCTTTGGCCTTATAATTTACATCAGCAACGCCGCTCTAAAAAACGTCAAATTGATTTTCCGAAAATTTCTCTGACGCATACACTAAACAGTTAAATTTATGCTAGTATAAAGCAGCTCCCAATGATCATTATTTATAATGATAGACCTAGAAGATCACTGTGATATACACTGATAAGCCATAAGTTTCTGATAGTTTTGTTTTAGTCTTCCCGGAAACTTCCCGAAGTTTCCAAAGATTTTTAATTAAGGGTTATATAAGGAGGATTCATGGTCAGTGGTGGATTGATCAACATTTTGAGGCTGAAAATTTTATATCGTTACGATGGAGAACATTGAGCTTGATCGAAAACAGGTTCGGACGCTACCGCTCTACGAGCACCACCTGAATTATAAAGCAGGGGTCACCTGCAGTGGAAGATTTTCTCTACATCACTGTAGTCTAGTAAATGTATGAGTCAGATAATGTGGCGAGAACTTTAAGGCTGTGTGGCTGGCTACTCCAACGACAATACACGATCAATGACTTTCTGATTTTAAGACTTTACTAGGAAAAATACCGACAAGGTTACTAACTATGTAGCTCTGTTTAAAAATATACGTATAGGAGACAGATGTGCCTCCACACATTGTGGAAAGAACATCGTCAGAAATGTGGAGACAGGTAGCATGCGGAGAGGATCGGTAGCAGTGCCTCGAACGATGAAGGTGCGACTGAAGCGAGTACTTGAGAAAGTCTAGAAAACCGACGAGAGTCAAACGGACCAATCCAATGGTGAAGCAGCTGCTACTGCAATCTTTTTTGCAAAACAAAACTTACGAATTTTCGAATCTTAAACAGAAATGCTTTATTTGTTCATGCTTCGTTTAAGTTAACACTTTAGAGCTTATGAACATCTTTCACTAGCTTCTTTACAAATGTTTAATCTTCGTGTAGTTCTAGTCCTTTTGCTGACAACTGGCGAGAAATTCAAGTTCAAATAACTTTTTTTGCAAGTAATAAGCTTTTCCTGAAAATCGCAAGCTTGCAAATTTACGTGATGTGGCGTTACGAATGTAGAGGCGAGCGAGAAACTCATGATGTAATCTCTCATGGACAAACACGAGCGCGAGTTGCGGACGCGTCCAAGCAATGCTACGCATTCCAAAGGATGCTTAAGCGCTTGCGCTCCGGTGCGTGAGCGAAGTCCGGAGGCATCACGAGCTTCTTGCTCGCCTTTAGTTTTATACGTGGGTTGTGATAGTACCGTAGGGACGTAGCGTTCAAGCCTTCTCAGCTAATAAATAGGCTTTCAACGCTACATCGACTACACGACTACAAGCTGCATGAGGCATACTAAAAGACATCTATTAGCTAAGAAATGCGTAATAGTTGCAATGAGCGGCTACGCGTAGACTTGCGTTTCAACTATCATATCAATATCTTTTCACACTGCGTAGAAGAAAATGGATAAACTTTTTCGTACGGTTCAGTAGCGAGTATTTAAGGTGCACACGTCAAGCTGTTCCAAAGAGTTCCATCCTTATTACTGGTTCATAAACCATCCAAAGCGTCAGATATACCATACCTATCACCTGTTCACATTATTTCTTCTAAGGAGAATCTGTTTCAAGAAAGAAGAAAGTGTTGGAAATGTTCATCATATGCTTGCAAATACGCGCGTGTATATAGAAGTCCGGAGGCTAAAAACCAGGTAAATTCTTAATTCTAAGCTGTATTTTTTCCTGGTAAAGAGCCCGGAGAACCTCTCAGTTGTTGTGAAAGTCAAAGAACTGCTACGCTTTCAAGTTCCATCATTTTATAACGTATCTCAGGAAAACACTGGAGAAGCATAATTTCAGTGGTTGACGGAACCACCTGAGTAGAATTGAGAGAGTGCAAAGCATTTCCAGAAATTGAAGGGCAAACAAATGACAAGTTTTGAAGTTAGGTTTTCTCAATCTATAGTTTTTGTTACAATAGATTGATGATCTAACATTTTTCAAGCATCAGGAAGCAGCCTCTCGTTGGTACGGTTAGAATCAGAGATCTCCGTCAAGCCACCGTCTGTTACCCTCTCTTCCTTACAACCTCGTTGTCAAGAATACTCTATAAAAGTTATTCTTCAATTACTCTTTAGTCCAGTAACTAGAAATAGAGTGGGATATTCTTCCTCGATGCTGCTGTAATGAATGGTTTTTTTTTCATTCGATCTGTGAGCTCAAGAGTGGGCGCAATTTAATGCAAGTAAACTTAAATACTCGAATGGAATTCCATCACCGAACGATTCATCTCAATATTTTAACGATTGTCTTCAATCTTCTGGATAGTGATTGAAACTACTTACGGAGAAGAGAACTAGTCCTTGAATGACAGTTTCCGACATGGCCACAATCTGGAAAAGGACAAAGACCTGTGGATCGGTTGTGTTTTACCAGAGTTCATGAATACGGTGGATGTATAAGAATAAAGTAAACGAACTACTCGAATAATAAAGAGCGACGAAGAAACTGACCAGTAGTCTGGGAATGAAAGGAGCATTCAACAATCGAGCTAACGAATGTGAACTCGTGCCAACGTCAGCATTAGTGCAAGGTATGTTCTTCGTTGTAAAAAGAGTTATATGTATCAAGAACAGCCACAACACGAGCAAATGTCACGTAGGAGTTTATGGAATACAAGGAGTTCTCCTGGACAAACACTAGTGTGATGTAGCTAAATTCCACAGTCACGTGGATGTAAATCGCGCACAGTATGTGCTTACCTTGAAAAGTGCTTGTATCTAAAATAAAACTTTCGCCATAGCGCTCATCAGTACTTATAATCATTGCTTGTCTATCGATACTAATAACAGGTTGACGGTGTAATTGCTTTTAGGTTTATACCAAGAGTATTTATAACTTTTTCATATCTTATACTTTTTGTTTCCCCACCTATCAGTGATTCATTACCACTGCTCATTCGCGGTGTGGTTAGTTCGCGCTTGAGGAAGGAACAGTGTTGGAGAAAGGTAGGCAGGAGGGTCCGTATTTAGGCGGTTACGGCAATTCAGACAGTGTTATAGTTCGCTAACATAGTAGAAATATGGCGAACCTGGCGGTTTCGATTATCAGCTATGTTTGGTTGAAGGGCAAACGAACTGCCAGGAGCTGCAAGAAAACGGGATCAGATATGAAGGCATTCATATCGATCGGTTTAATCTCGTGCTTTCAGGGCGTGGCGAGTCGACTAGGGAGAAGCTCCGGACCACTGACGAGGAGCGGTGACCTCGACATCGTCAAGGGCCGTCTGCCCACCTTCCAACCCGTTCTACTATTATCATGTTATTCCACTGCTTAATAAATCATTCTGTTCTACGGTGTTAACGCTTCCGCGAGCTACGTTGCTGACTCGTAGCAGCGAGTGGTTGCGTCCACAAAGGAGGTCGGTTTGGGTTTCAACTGTGAGGGTGAGTTCCAAAGTTTTTTACTCTAATGAGCAGTTACAAGACTGGCCATTTTGTTTCTGTATCCGTTGTAGAAAAAAAAACTGTTGAAGCCTCGTTTGCGCGTGTTTCTCTTCGTTATCTGGAGCTAAGATCTCTCGCCGCGTAAGCTTTTGGAGTTCCAAATTACTCAGCCTAGGCAAATTTCTTCATGATGTTCTCAAAAACTACCAAATGCGGGAGATTGCAACTCGTGCGAATATAGAACAGTCTATAGAGATAGTGAATTTCGAATATAATTTTTTGAGTTTGAGTGTAACGAGAGTAAAGTCCGTGGAGCTGCTGGTCAGCTGCAGCTACATTCGTGAAATAGAAGAGCGATTTTGACGACAGCAAACTGCGGAAAAGGGTATACCCATGTCTAAGTGACGTTAAACCGAGCGGTAGGGTAATGAATAAGTGTTATGAGAGTATCGTCAGGGAAAAGTATTTTGTTTTCGAGAGTCGGCAACAGCGTTTCGTGAATATCTCGGCTAGCTAAAGTAACTGAATTCAGCTGATTTTTTTTGTTCGTCTGTTCGGATATGTTGCGAACGAAAATTTAATTTCGAATCTTATTGATGAGAGAGGTATCGGCCCTAAAATTTTCACCTATCATCGTTATTCAAGGCCTAGTGGCCACTTTTACTTTATTCAATATTACGGAATTCATGCAATTGCAGCTCCTAGTCCCATATTTTGATTTTCTCTCCTTTCTTTAAAGAAGAATTGAACAAACAAACAGTTTTTTTCCTAATTGGGGC
>KN549428.1:98764-108932 GCA_000797555.1 Oesophagostomum dentatum | reverse complement strand
AGAAGAGTTTGTCGCCCGCTTAAGTAGTAACATTAGATACTTTGTAAAGCTAGACAATCCCTCCACATTTGAAAAGGCAGTGACAAAGGCACAGACTGTTAAGCAGCTTTTAGCCGAAGCAAAAACAGAGCGCTTGATCAACACCGCCGCCCCACAACCTCCAGTAGAAATCGAAGCAGTCGGCTCAAGTCATTACAGTGCTAACCCTAGGAACCTGCGCAATTCCTTCAGGAGTGTTTCTCCAAAATTTCGTCGTTTTCGAGCTTAGCCGCGGATGGCCAGATCAACTGCACGATCCAGGAAAATCCCACGACAGGATCTCATTGTTTCAATTGTGGAGGACGAGGCCATACTTCTAGACAATGCCCCTCGCCTAGGGCCAGTATTCCGGGTAGATCGGGTACGTTTGCCAATCAAAATCAAATTATTTCTCGTAATGACTCTCGTTCATTTTCTCCCCGTAATAACTTCGTCTCCTTACCTTCTACTTTTGATAGTCAAGCTGATTTAGTTGCCGCACAGAACCAAATTGAGGAACTTTCGCTAACTTTGCGCAAAAACCAAGAGGCACTTGATCATTCCCAAACGCGTATAGCCGCCTTTGTAAAGCGAAATCAAGAGCTAGCTCAGCAAAACCTTCAAACATCCTCGTCTACTTCTCCGTCCCCTGCAAGTTTTCCTACAATACAATTCCTTTTTATTTGCGCATTAGTTGTGTCTTGCGCTGCAGCTAATCCCCTACCCACTTCGGCTTGGCTTTGCCCCAAAGAATCTTTTGATTCTATCCTCCGATTTCCGCTATCCTATGACTGTTCTCGCCGGGTTCCCAACGCAAGTGTCACTCCTTCCTCACTGTCGCTGCGCATTTATCGGATCAATTCAGTACACTATGATTCCTCAAGTTCACTGTGTAGCATTCTAACCACAACTATCCAATACTCAGTGAATTTTTTCGGAGCGCGCCGCCAGCAAACCACAGAAACCTACGCCACTGTATCCCTCGAATCATGTGATTTGATTTCTCAACACCACCGATGTGAGTTTGGTTCCATGTCTCTCATCGGTTATGTTTGGAGTACGTCCAATAACCTCACAATTACATGGCCCTCAGCTCCTTTCGGCTGTTGCTCCACTCATGTTATGAGAGTTAGCAACTGTTATTTGATCAACGCCACAGTGCATATGCGTCATGGATCCGATTTCCCTGACCCTTTCGCTGTTAATTTACGGCACTGTGCGTACAAAGACGGAAATTGCATTCTATCCGACGGTTCGCTACTTCTTTGGACACCCAACAAAGAGGAGGAATGCAGCTACATTCTCATAACTAAAATGAAAGGCTTTCTAATAGGTGACGTATGGAATAGCGACTCTAGAGAATTTGCACTTTCGTGGCACGAGGGCAGTTCTCGTATTCTAGACTGTGGTCATGAACTAACTTTAACCGACCAGGGTTACGCGGTAGCCCCCATTCAGCGAATACTAAGATCCGTGCCCCCTCTAGTAGGAATCGTCACATCCAATCAGCTTGCTGCCCATCTTCTTGCCGTTGAAGGGTCTGTCCAGGCCGCGGTGACTGCGCTTTTCCACCACGCACTCTCATCACTCTGTGACCGCACCAACCTCCTCGTCTCTCAATACATTCATCGCTGCATTCAAATCCGACCCTTGCAGTGCGCAATTTGCTTAAGCGCGACGATATAGCAGCATCTTACCTAGGGCACGACCTGGTGCGCATCCATCGTTGCATGCCAATCCCGGCTAGGAATTATCGGCTTCTGCCCTTTAATGACACCTGCTTTTCCGAACTGGTAGTGGAACTGCTATTCCCTAGTAAAGCGCGAACACTGTCCTTCACTGATCCCGCAACTTTAGTTATTTCTCACGATGCACATGTCGTCGACTGCCATTCTGTCCCTTTCTTCTATTTTGCTACCGATAACCAGTTTTTAGAGTTTGATTCTAATTCCGGGTCTGTTCGACCAGTTTCCCCGTCTCTTGTAAAAAGCGACATTTTTCCTAGCTCTAATTCTCCTCCGCTATCGCTGCCGTTGACTATTTTCCACAATTTAATTCTAACAGACCTTTCCGAAATGGTTCAAGATCATCAGCTAAAAGAACTATGATCAACCATGGCCAACCATTGACCAGCACAAGGTTTTTGGGAGTCTGTCTCGTCCCAGCCTCCTAGAACGGCCTGATCCTTCTAATTCTCTTTCAGTGTGGGATTCACTATTCGGGTCTTGGCCCCTTTCTATCTATGGCTCACCTTTTGTTCCCTTCTTGTTACCTTACACTTACTCAAGAGCCTAATCGCGTTTTACCTTACCATATACTACCCGGGGCTGCTGTCCACGCTTTATGCTTTTCCTTCTTACCACCTACAACGCGAATTACCACGATCGCTCCACCTCTCTCGGCCAACCTCAGCGCCAATCGAGGAGCCTTCTTCCCATTCCGTTGGAGATAATGCTATCCAGTTGGCCCAGGTTCAAATACATACCAACGAAATTTGGCCTCCACGTGTGGTTCTGAGTCCCACAAATGTCCTCACTATTAGAGGAGCGGGGAAGATCTTCATTACACAAATTCCTATCCGCGTTGAAGGCATATCTATGCTGGCTCTAGTTGACACCGGAGCTGTTATTACGATTACAGATCGTAGTGTCGCAACCTTGTTGGGAGTTTTCACGATAAAACGTAACGATGTTCCAAGAGCGGTTGGTATGGCTGGCGTTCCGGTAACACTTTTAGGCAGGGCAAAAATATTCTTTGAAATTGGAGGGATTACCTTCCAACATTTGGTCTACTTTACTGACGCCGCATGCATCCCAGTAGGCGTTGACTCACACAGCATCATTCTGGGTAACGATGTCCTCGCTCGCCTTCCGAGCTGGAATATTGACTATCAGTCCCGCACCTTTTCCATTGGCCAACAAAGTATTCAAATACTTACCCCATCACCACCACGAAACCCATTTATCTCAGTACGAGCGGCTAAAACTATAGTCCTACGTCCAGGTACGGAAACTTTCGTGCCCCGCTATACAGATGACACTGGCGACCATACTTTGGTTCTCACCGCTCAGTCTGAGGGCCTTACCCGTAAATCCTTATTAGTCTCCCCATCAGTAGTAAGGTCGGGTACACCTAAGCTATTAGTATCGAACCCATCCGCCACACCGGAATTTCTTTATAAAGACCAAAACGTCTCCTCAGCTGAAGTGGTTTACGACACTTCATCCATTTTAACCATGCCAGAGTGGCATTTTTAGCACCCATGAAGCAACCGTATTATACAGTGAGGCCGATCGCCCAATTCCCCCTCCTAATTCGTCCGCATTTATAACCGTGGACCTCTCTCACGCAGAAGTATCTGACGAGGAGAAGCAACAGTTACGCGATCTCTTTGAAGAGTTCAAAGACCGCATCGCTGTTGATTCCTACGACTTCGGCGCGTATCATGACTCGGAGATAGTTATAAAGACAACAACAGAAATCCTCCTTCCCACGTCCGCCCTAAAAGAATACCAGTAAAATTCCAAAAGGGGTTAGATGCTCATAGAAACAAAGTTTTGCGCGCAGGACGTATAAAAGGAAATGATACTCCATGGGTTCACAATGGTGTCCTAGTAAAGAAAAAGGATGGCTCTCTACGGGTTTGCCTCGACTTTAGGCCGCTTAATGATATTACCATCCCGGATTATTATCCGCTTCCGCGCATAGAGGATATCCTAACCAAAATAGCTGGACATAGATTTTATACAGCATTAGGTCTTGCCTCCGGATACATGCAGCTCCTTCTCTCCCCTGAAAGTCAGCGAAAATGCGGGTGGGCAACACACCGTGGCATTTATCAGTTTGTGTATCTACCTTTTGGGATGAAAAATGCCGGCGCTTACTTTTCAAGAGCAATGTCTCGAATCTTAGCAGGCTTAGAAGACAACTGTTTAGCCCATATTGACGACATCGTGGTCTTCAATTCTGACTTTCCTAGTCACCTGGACTCATTGCGTAAAGTATTTGAGCGCTTTCGCAGCTTCAATGTTAAGGCTTCCGGCAAGAAGCTCACCGAGATAGCCCGTTCCCATATCACATTTTTAGGCCACGAAATCTCTGGAACATCCTACAGCCCTGCAGCACGAAACGTAAAGGCCATCGCGGAGCTCCCCACACCTACTTCAACCAAGACTGTTAAAGCATTTGTTGGTATGGCAAACTTCTTCCGTAAGTTTATCCAGAATGTCTCGCTCATCGCAGCCCCACTTTATGAGCTTATGAAGGACAAGGCAAAGTTTGTTTGGGGTACGCGCCGAAATGAGGCTTTTCTTCACCTAAAAGCTTACCTGTCTTCCAAGCCATGTTTGGCATTCCCACAAGATAAAGAATTCTATTTGCATACTGATGGTAGCCAGGTTGCCGTAGGTGCCGCTCTGTTCCGACATCGTTCTGACGACGATAAGGAATTGGTAGCCGTAGGGTACTTTAGTAAGGCCCTGTCCGAAGCGCAACAAAAATGGAGCCCCACTCATATTGAGTTGTTCGCCATGATCAGCGCTCTACAATTTTTTCGGACAATTATATATGGAAATTACACGGTTATTTTCTCCGATCAGCAGTCTCTTACTTACCTACTCACTCATAACAGGACCCATGACAACCTAGCACGGTGGGTTGTCGAGCTTCAAAGTTATGACTTATCAAACGCTATCTCAAAGGTTCGTCTAACGTCGTTGCGGACGCGCTCTCACGCTATGCCGACAAAAGGGTTCATTTTGAGGATAATGCTCCTGAAACGGAAGATATTATCGAATACCCGGTCAGTATCAATACTCTTAACCAAAACCATTTCTTCGTCCTACCTTCCACCATTTTGGTCTGAAATCTAACCGCAATTCGGCAATGTGACGCTCTACAAGAACAACTTTCCGATAAATTCTGTTCAGCGCTCCTCTCTTTCATCCAAACACAGGCTTTTCCTGCCTACGTAACAGATAGCGAAAAACCTCGACTACTCGAAATCGCGCAGCACTGCATCATTCGTAAAAATGGGTGTTTGAATTTTACGGCTCCCAGCCGCCAGAGGCCCACTATGCGTTTCGAGCGCCTTGTAATCCTAGAAAAGCTGCGCGAACCGGTATTTCTAGCATTTCATTGCAGTCCCTCTGCGGGCGGGCACTTCCACTGGCGCAAAACGTTGAGCAAAATAGCAAGAAAATAATACTGGCCACATATGGCCGAAGATATCTACAAATTATGCCGCTCCTGTGACGCATGTCAGCGAAAGTTGCAGCGCAGCAAAAATCAGGAGGATCTACTACCAGTTGCAACACGCGCCATCTTTGAAAAAGTATATGCAGATCTTTCTGGCCCCTTTCACGCTACCGAAAACGGTAGCAAGTACATTTTGGCTCTGATTGACCATTTCTTCGAATATGTAATAGCCGCGCCTCTACCTGATTGCACATCGGTCACTGTAGCCCACGCTACTTTGACTGAATGTATATTGAAATATGGCGTAATGTCCGAGCTCGTCACTGACAACGCATCATACTTTAAGGCCGTGCTCATGACAGAACTTGGTCGCCTTTTGCGAATCGGCCGCTATTTTTGCACGCCGCATCACCATGAGGGTAGTGGTGCTTGTGAGCGCGTGTTCGCCACCTTTCAACCAATGCTGCGTACGTACATAAACGAAAATCAGCTGGACTGTGTGCAGCTGGCCACTTATTTGCTCGGTAAGGGAATAATCCTTGAACAAATTTGTGTTATTTCTTTTTATAAGGAGCAATTCCGTCGGGTCTCCGAGCAGATCCTCGCGCTGGGCATCAAGTTGTCGACAGTGGACCGTATCCAGGGTCGCGAGAAGGACGTGGTCATCCTCCTTACGACCAAAACAGATTTCGATCCGGAAAGCGCCGAGTTCCTAGACAACCAGAAACGCATGAACGTAGCCCTCACACGTTCTCGCCACGATCAGTTTGTACTTGGTCATGCACAATCTTTACGTCAGGTACATTTCTGGCGCGGCGTCTTGGAATGGACAGAGGAACATCACGCCGTCATTCCGGCATCCTCCTTGTCCAGCTTCTGTCAGCCCTGATAGGGCAGTTTCTTCTATATTTCTACACCATGCTTGGTAAGTGCCCTGCTGCTATTAATCTTCTTTTCTACCTTTAGCTCTATAGTTATGTTTTGTTATACCTTAGTTCAGTTTTCAAAAGTCCGGGACGGACTTTGGTTAATGGGGGGAGGTGTAAGAGAGCGGGATCAGATATGAAGGCATTTATATCGATCGGTTTAATCTCATGCTTTCAGAGCGTGGCGAATCGACTAGGGAGAAGCTGCGGAGCGCTGACGAGTAGCGGTGATCGACATCGTCAAGGGCCGTCTGCCCACCTTCCAACCCCTCCTACTATTGTCATGTTATTCCACTGCTTAATAAATCATTCTGTTCTACGATGTTAACGCTTCCACGAGCTACGTTGCTGACTGAGCTAGTACGAGGATTACACGTAAATCAGGGCCAGTAGCAATCTGATCTTGACTGGCAGTTGTGCAGGAAATTTAACAAGTACTTATAAAAATGTAGTCACATGGGAAAAAAGAGTTAAATCAACCGGTTCCAGTCAGTAATTGAACTGTTCAGTCAACCAGCAGGTAGACAGATGCTGGCTGTAGGATACAAAAGGCTTGAATCAAGAAATTTTAATGAGTGCTTCAATTTCGAGAGTTTCTTTCGCTTAACCTGTGGGTTATCAGCTTCTAGTTATTGTAACAGATCCGGCGGCAGAATTTTCAGTCGTATTTCACTTCTGGATTACCGGGATGGGAAAATCGCAGACAGCAGTGAAATCGCAGAGAGACGAACTGCCGGTCATCAAAAAGTCCTCCGGAGGACTTTTTCATCTTGGTTCTAGACAGATGTAGCCAGCAAAGCGCAGGCAAAAGAGCTGGACCTGAGGCCAGGGCGTAGGCTGTATACATTAGTATTCGAACGAATATTTTCGAACGAATATTCAAATAATTCGAAATTTCGTTCATTCGAATATTCGAATTATTCGAGAACCTGAAATATTCGGTTATTCGAATATTCCAATTATTGAAGGCCTCAAAAATTTGATTTTTCGAATATTGGGAATATTGGACTTAAGCTGCAATTAGTGGGAAGAAATACATACTTGTAGCATCTGAGCAACAGAGTAAGAGGAGATATTCATTGCTTGTCATTAGGTCACTCGGATTATTTCCTAGTGAACCCTAAGTATCGTATTTCCTTCCTATAGCACAGTATGGTAACCATGGTTTGATAAAAGTTTATTTTCGAAAGAGTAATGGACCCACTGGATTAAAAAAGGCACAGCTGAGGCAGATCTTAACAGTAATAAAAGTTCTAACAACTTTTAAGTTGGTAGTCAAAAGCGGTTAATGAAAACAACTCGTTTAGAATTTTCCAAGCTGGCTTCAAAAATCCTCAACCAGTTAGCGTCAGTCTTTCCACTCCTCTCCATCTCTGACTCCCACTTCCTACATTAAAGATCTTCACTGCTACCTCCACAGGTTTCAGAAAGGTAACTAAATAGCCTTAAAGGCATCGTCCAGGCAAAATTTGCAAGATCTCCTTCGCTTATGCTTCATATCTCATCTGATAGAGCTCACCGAGAAGGAAATTCTTTCAGACCCGTTTAAAAACTTTTGGCGTAGACGAGCTGTTATATCAGTAGATCAAAGGTAAAAAAACTGCTTCTTTACCTAGTTTAAAAATATACCAAAGTTACCGCTAAGCTCAGTTAGAGTTGGAACATTCTCAAGTCTCAATATCTGTCCAAGATTATCTGAGTTACCCATAAAATGAAGCTTCACTTTTGTATGGCTCTGTGAGGTAGGTCTTAGCGATTGCCCGAGACAGAGAGAACGGGTGGCAACGTGAGGGTCAGACATCGATTTTGATCGGTGACATCCTTGAGTAGGTGGCCTGGGTACTGGCAGGTTTTGGGCACTGGGGTGGCTGGACGTTGCCTTTAAAATGTCAGCTTCATTACTTTTGTTGGGAATCTTGTCTCGGGTTTTCTGGCCGTATTCCGAAACCATCTGGCCCGGGCCATGCGTGGCCCGGTGCTATTCTAAAACTTTGTGGACGAGTTAGTTTGAGCGCTATTGCTCTACTACCGCTAGCAGCATCTTTTAGTACTTCGAACTTCATCTTGCTCTTGCATAAGCCACACTAGAGCTTTTGGAACATGCGCTTCAGGAAGCTAGGCCATGCATGGTTCGTGCCAGATCGTTTCGGAATACGGCGTTTGTTCTCTGTTATGTCATAGCTTTTAAAGCTTTTACTGGTAGGAGGATCCTGATGAGGTTTTTTCTGTAGTAACACCTTTTACAAGAAGTCGTCACGCAAACTTCGCTGGAATGCTCTTTCTAAATATTTCAAGTTCTCATTTTTTGATAGCTGGGCGTTCGTAAATTCTGGCGTAGTTGTTTCTTATGCCGTACAGCTTTTGTAGAACACGTTTATTTACGGCCTGACGTTTCGACACAGCATCGTCCTCAGAGGCCTAAAGTGGCGCAAGGTTTCTCAGTTTACTAAACTATGCTAAACCTCTTTTAAAAAGCCATGCACGCGGAAATCTTTGTCCGAAACATGAGTCCCGAGCATTTTTGTTATATAACAGGAAAAGACAGTTTATATTTCCGGAGTAAAAAAACTAGGCGTAGAAAGCACCTGCTTGGGACCTAGAAAAAGGCACAACTAGCTAACCATAAACAGTGAAAACGGCAATTTTTTTTGCTACTTTATACAGAAAATGAAATGGACATTGTCACAGCTAGCTCGTCGGCTGACAGGCGCTCCACATAGGAGGGATATTGTTTGTTAAAACCTAGTTAATTCCGACTCCTCACAAACAAATTTTGGCGCATTGGCAGCTTAACTTGAACGATACCGTTTCTCGTTTCTTCGTTTTTCTTGTGGTATCAATGCCAGCTATGTTCAAAATCAGTAGCTGATCCTATGGAAAACGTAGCCGTGTGTTTACTTTAAGCTGTATACATGATCTATTACTTCATATTGATGCTCATCTCCATTTTACCAAGGAGTCGTACAGGCTACAGGCTGGCACTGCTATGCTCTATAAGCTTGAGAAACAGGTAACATTCCAATCTGGACAGTTTTGAAACTGCTTTGTTAAAGCATTCCGAAAAATTATTCGAAAAAATTCGAATTTTTTAATATTCGAATAATTCGAGAAGTCCGAATATTCGATAATTCGAATATTCGAATAATTCGAAAAGTCGAAAAATTCGATTATTCGATTATTCGAAAAGTCCAAAAATTCGATTATTCGAATATTCGAATAATTAATTCAAACACCAATATATAGCAGGCTAGCATACATTCCGTTTGTCTCGCTGTAAAGCACAAATCAGGAGCTAGTCTTTCCCAAGTTGTGCAGGGGAAATTCCTGCATGGCAGAATTCGACTCGATGCGAAAGGTCATAGATCAAACATAACGCATCATCGCATTCTTTACAAAGCATCTTTACTGAAAAAGTTTTTCCGCTATGTGTTTTTTCCACAAAAACTGTTTATTCTTTTTCTTTGAGAAAAGTAAGCGAAATTTTAAAAATCTTGCTTGTGTGAAAAATCAAAGCTGTGCTGATAAAAGTCCACGGCGTAGTGGTTTGGATGCCTGCGCGCCATGGGAGTTGTAGGGAAGATTTAGATCGAAATAAATGCTGCACCATTTAGGCGAGTTACCGTCGGGTCGAATTCGAATGACTGCCGTGCCGCGGCAATGACGTCATCACTACGTCGCGGCAGATCACTCCAACCATATCTCTGGTAATGCTGGCAAAATGCCAGCGCCAGCTGCAACGCTCCTTCGCACACGCAAGTAAAAACGCCATTGGCACCCGACTTGGCGGTATAGCTAGTTCATCCAATTTTTGTTCATTTTCGGAATTTGGTAATAGCATCCTTGTATCCCCATATTAAAAAAATCCAAAAATATGCATTATAGACCAAACAATTTTCTGCATCTTACAGCACATGGCCACTGGCGGTCGCAGAAAATTTTTTCGGGGTAGGGGCGGGAGGGGGCGTGGGCGGGGGTTGGGGCGGGGCCGAGAAAAAATCGATTGTAAAATTTATTTAAAGTTTAAAAAA
>KN549427.1:88403-102139 GCA_000797555.1 Oesophagostomum dentatum | reverse complement strand
GCGAAATTCGTCAACATTTTAGATTTTGCTTTGTAAAGATCTCTTTGATGTTTCTTTCCAGTTCAGAAATATGCTTATTTTTGTGGTTGTTGGTATCCTTTCAGGGATGAACATATTGATCGCAGTGATAATCTGCGCGGATTTCTGCAAGATTTCCGTTCGGATTTTCACGCCTAATTGCTCGTATACAGGCGTGGGGTAGCGGGTCATATCCTAGCATTCAAGGTTATTCCTAATCACGTGTTCTGCTGAAACAATAGCGCACATAAACCTGTAAAAGGGGTCTAATTGGGTAGTGCATATCGTGCAGTGGGAATACCTAGGTGATATTACTGTCCAGCTGATGGAATCACTAGCCGTATCGCACCACGTTGAATAGCGTTGTTTGATCGGTCAGCAAAGCGAGCGATAGTGTTTGTCCACAGTCGGTTGTCGCGGTATCGTCGCGGCTTCAGTTAAACATCGGCAGGGTAAAAATTAGGGCTACACTTTGACAGAAACTGTATGGAATGTTGCAATTCTGAACCATATTTCTTTTCAGATGAACGAGACGGTATACAGAAAAAGACATTTACGAAATGGGTAAACAAGCATTTGGCGAAGGTCAGTGGTTTTGCTTTTCCTTTCATTTTCCTGTTTTTTTTTAACCATAGCACCATTTTTATGATTTAGCTGAACGTAACTGATGTTTACTCATGCCTTTAGTATATCTCCTCCATCTTCGTTCTTCATATCTCTAGTTTGATCTTGCTACTTGACCTCGCCTTTTGACCGCTTGTACCCTTTTTCTGCAGCTGGAAATTATCGCGTCAAGCACCGCTGCAAGGCTGCTGAATAAGGGCAAATCAGATTTGACGCGTGAATATCAGCCCACATAAGGGGATGGACAGAAATTCCTTAGTGCTCAGAAAATAGGAGTGGTTGGTGGCTTGACTCTGTACGCTTCATAAAGGACCAGAACGAGTTTTTGGTTCTTATGTGTTCTACTTGAAACTGCTTCTCACTTTGTTTGGAAGTAAAACGAAGTTGTTTTGAAAATCCGGATTCTTTCTTTGAGGTGGTTACCTTTTTCTTACTCTAATAGGAGATCTTAGAATAGGTGAGTGAGAGTCTTCTTAATAAACTGTTGAAAAGATGAGTAGTATATGCGGACAAACAGTCGAACATAGTACTGATTGGTTGACACATCTTTTTCGGTAAATGAGAGTGCCTTCACTTTTTCCTGTTATGGGCTTGGCATACCCGTTGTTTTGAAATCGAGAAGTATTCTGAACTGCGCGTGAGCGATCATTTTGACATTGGAGCAGAGGTCGATCAACTGATTCTGTTTCCATTTGGGAGAGAAGGTGAGCTTTAGTACAATTGATATAACCCTAAATATAGATAACAATTAAAAAAAACAAGGAAAGCTTAACTTCTGGCCAAAACTGGAGCAAAATGACCTGATTTCTTCAGTATTATCTGTTTAAATTTACGTTCTTTTACATGCGTTAATGGCATGTCGCATAAATAAATAAATAAATTTCCCCCTGCTCCACCGTCAGTTTGACCGCGCGCGCTGTTCAGAATCCGTCTCGATCGTGAGACAGAGGGTACGTGCTTTGGGCTGAGTATTAGACGCGAACAAAACTTGGCCAAAAATGAAAGCGACTACTACCACACAGCGCACACACTAGCACATCCATACCGCAGCGTTGAAAATGTGAACATATTTCTTCTTCGCAGTCGTCTTTTCCCGCTCATTTACACCCACCGAAAAAATCTTTCGTCATTCGACCAGTGCGAGTATGGCCACCCTCCTAAAATTCTCAACTCTCTGTATTTTTTCTTTTTACATGTTTTAGATACTTATATTACAGATCTTACCTTTTAGATCTCAAATTATTAGAAGGATGCCACTTTCGGGGTTTCTCTCTATGATCTTGTGCCTGTGCTTGAAAATGAAGCGTTTTATAAGCAGGCTTATTTTTAGCAGTGCCTTCTCTACACGTGTGATGTTTCTCTAGATTACTTCTTTTTACTCTTTCACCTTGGGTTTTGGTGTTAGAAGGTAATTCGATTTCCATTTCTTGTCCGCACATGAATATGTTTTTGCACCTCAATTTGTGACCAGTTTACCCGACAACTCGTTTCGTAGTCACAGTCGCTTTGTGGGTTACCTCTCAGTGCGGCTACCTTTCTCCGTGTAATGTTGACTTTCCGTTTATTTTTCCGGAAAATGGCCGTCGATTCCGGTGATTCTTCTACCTTTACATTTTGGATTACTTCGCTTACGGAAGTCTTCCACTGTTGACCATTTCTGTCGCTATCGGCTTACTTCGTATTGATTTTTGTGAGAAAATCAACACGTGCGGAGCGGATTTATGGTATTGTGTGTAATTGTAGCAGCGGAGGGGATCAAAAGTGCATAACGATTTTTCTTTGCAACACGTAAATTTTAAGGGGGCCTTCTTCCTCGTTGCTGATGCAGATCGTTATTAAGTAATTGCAGAGGCGACTGTCCGCATGATTTTTGGTTTGTCTTTGTGCGTAGGAGGAGAAGAAGGCGCGTCGGGGATGTGCTGTTTTGTGTGTTCTTGGATTAAATACGTACATCGCTGACACATTCGTTCTTAGAGATGATGCGACGGAATGTGGCCAAAATTTTCCCATTTTAGAAAGCACGAGAGTTATCTCTTAAAAGCTGATTCGCTTCGTTACCCAAATATAGTGCAGATATAAAGATACCAACTGTAACATTTTTTGATTTATTCCTTACCGCATAAACTTTCTAGTATGAGAGGTGGGATACCCTGGAAACGGGGGGCCGAAAAGTGAAGGTTGCCTAG
The DNA here is from genome assembly GCA_000797555.1 of Oesophagostomum dentatum. Classification (NCBI taxonomy): domain Eukaryota; kingdom Metazoa; phylum Nematoda; class Chromadorea; order Rhabditida; family Strongylidae; genus Oesophagostomum; species Oesophagostomum dentatum. Next base: position 99,311 of record KN549427.1, on the reverse strand, counting down.
GCCGAAAATTCTTGAAAAGTGAAGGTTGCTTTGTCGGCCAAATTCGGATATTTGGCGCCATTTTTCAGGTTTCATTGAGAAGTTTAATCTAAATTACGGTAGTTTTCTGACAGAGTTGGAGAGGTGTGTTTTATATGGACGCAGCATGTTCGAGTGTATTCGCCAAATTTTCAAAAAATAGTGTCAGTCAGGTGGACTTCCGAAATTTATTTGGCGCCATTTCAAGCCTCTTTAGACAGCTTTTTTTAAACTGCGGTACTTTTCTAATAAAGCTCGGAAGGCTCTATCGAAATTTTTGTTCGATTTTGATCAAGCTTCATTTTCCATCCCAGAAGAAATGAGCAAAGTAGGCGTTCTTCAGGATTTTCCAGAAATTCTAACTACGGTTTTGGGTCATTTTTGAGAACCGCGATCAAAAATGCGGATGTTTTCAGATAAAGCATTTATATCTCTATCGAACAGCATGCCTGGCTTTGGCGCATCTTTTTCTTTTTTCCCGAAAAACTGGCCTAGATATGTTCATCTTTGATATTTAATCTCATTCCAGGATTAGTCAAAAGCCGTTCAAAACTGCGGTGGTATAACGTGACTGTTTGGTTAGCCATATCTTGAGATCTGGAAAGGTGGAGGCAACGAGGCGGTCTCCAGATCCCCATAGTGTAAGGAAGGTCGGCGGCCCAGGAGACTGCCCCTTCGTAGAGTTTCCACCTTTCCAGATCTCGAGTTAGAGCCAGCCAAACCTGGTCATATTACACACCATTCGAATCAGTATAACGAGAGGAGTCCAAAAATGATCGCATCTTGGAACGTACCTTTCAATTAATCCTGGAAAATCAGGTGAAATTACGATTTTTTGCATTTTTGAGGCAATTTTCCACAACACGTAAAGCAGCTGCGGGAAAACTAAACATTCCAGTCAATAGAGCTTTCTGTGCTACATCAGAAAACAACCGCACTTTTGATCGCGATTCTCAAAAAAATGACCCGAAACACTATTTAGAAGTTCCGAAAAGTTCTGAAAAACGTATATACTTGCTCCTCTGTTCTGTGATGAAAAATGAAGTCTTTCAGTAAAGTTCTACGAGCTTTGTCAGAAAACTGCCGCATTAAAATAAACTTCTCAACAAAGCCCGAAAAAAAATGGCGCCAAAATTCCAAGGTCAACATAGGTTAACGCTACTTTTGGAGAATTTCGCAAGTACTTTTCAACAAGCTGCATTCAAGCCAAATATATCTTTCGATGGTGCGTCATATCTTTGTCAGATAACAATCGCACTTTTCTAAGCCATTCACACTCTTAGTTAAAATGTGACGAAAACGAACCGCAGCCAATTTTTCTCTGCTTATTTTTTGCAAAAATATTACTCAGCCGATCGGGGGTCGAACTTTCGAGCTCGTTACCGGGAGCAGCCCGTGGAAGGGAGGTCGACTTGGAGAGCCGCCTGATACAGCGCATGCTCTAACCTACTACTGAAAGCATATCTAGCACTGAAATTGACTCCGAGCATTTACTTTGTTATCCAGGTAAATAAGATTGATTGCTTCTTCACGTATTCTTTCCTAGGAGGATATTCTGTGGAAGATTTGTTGTGCGCAGTTTCTGCTGTGGATAACTTATATGCAATCCCATAGGTGGAATGGTTGGAACCAGGTACTCCACCCGCTCCACCCGTTTTTCAGAAATTTTGATAAGAACCTATCACCCGTGAGGGGTCGAGGAGGGGGGGGGGGGAAGTGGCCCGAACAAATGGAACGCAGCGGAACATGTTCGGACGTGGAAAAACCTGTGATTTGGTAGCGGTGAGATTGGCAATTTGGACGGGTTTTGCTAAGGAGTACAAATCGCTTAAAGTCAGCACCCACTTCGGAACGCCTTCTGAATTCCCGACAGATTCTGAAAGAGGAACTCGAAAAATATTTGAGGTTCAAACTTCTCGGCTCAAAACTCATTCCTGGCCAAGAAAATCGCTTCAGAAGACTCGTCCTCGGTCTCGCGGACGTTTTCTATTTCGCCATGCGCTTTCCGTTCGGATCGTCTACCGCCTTAAGCGTGAGGACATGGAAGAGACTTTCAATTCTACTCATATCCAGGGGATATAGCCCTCTAATTAGCATGGAAAGCCAATTTGACAACTCGCACACGAAATCGCGGACGAGTCTTTTGGAGCGATTTTCTTGGTCAGGAATGCCTTTTGAACCAAGGAATTTGAACCTCAACCCATTTTTCGAGTTCTTCTTTCAAAATCCGTCGAGTACTTAGGAGATATTCCGAGCGTGGGTGCTACCTTTAAGGGTGAAGGTAATTTTGATATGCCTTATGACCCAGTCTATCAATTTGTGAAAAGCGTCGAGAGAGATTCTCTGCATGTGGGAATATTTCGGGAAAGGCCCACTGATTCCCTGGGAAAATTCTCCGGAAAAAATGGGAAATTTTGTAAACTGGGTGTGTTTGTCGGGCTGCTGCTCAGCAAAGAGAGGGTTCTGAACAAAACTGCGGAGCGCCTATGAAATGCGAAGGCTTGCTGTTTCAAAAAGTATCAATAGCTCTGCACATACTCTACAGAGAGCGGAGAAATGCTAGTCGCAGATGTGATGTGCCTTTTCTCCGTTTTTTTTGGCTTATGTCTCCTTTAGGTGGAAAAATCGCCCCAAGGTGAAGGTTATCTGGAGCATCTTCAGCACCTGCCCTAACCATCTACACAAAAGTTGCCAGACTTACCCGGCAAATCCCCAAGATCTGCGAGCCGGAGCCTTAGCAATGCGGGCGGATCCGGTGTTCTCTCCATTTCACACAATATCTCGTTTTTGAAGCGGATCCGGCTCTATAGCTAAGGCTCCGGCACGCAGATCTTGGGGATTTGCCGGATAAGTCTGACAACTTTTTGTGTAGGAGAGTAGTGCAGGTCCTGAAAATGCTCCAGATCACCTTCATCCTGGGGCGATTTTTCCATCTAAAGGAGAATAAGCCACAAATCCAAAAAATAGGCACTTTTATGGCAGACATTTCTCTGCCCAGAGTAAAGCTTGTGCATAGTTCTTGATAATTTTTGAAAGAGCAAACCTTCCCGTTTCACGCTCACTCCTCCAATTTATTTAAAACCGTTTCCTTGCTGAGCAGCAGCCAAACCGACAAGCATACCAAACTTCCGAAATTTCGTTTTACCCGGACATTCTTCTAGGAGATCGGTGGACGTTTCCAGGAATTCTGTACCTTTTTTTTGAAGATTCTGCAAATTACTTACCATAGACTTGTTCCCTTCACGAATTACGAGCCTCCAAATTTCAAAAAAATGGAAATTTTCACATTTTTCCTGATTTTTGACCTGATCACACTCTTCCTACATGCAGCGGATCTCTCCAAGCTTTTCACGAATTTATAGATCGGGCCACCGGGCACATCAAAAGAACCTTCACATTTGGGCGATTTCTACTTCCTAGCAAGATGTAGCCTGTCCGAATCTTACCGTAATTCACCGCTGTCAGCATTGCATGGGTTTTGGTTCCGACTGGCGGATCTCGGGTATTTGTTGGGATATATAGATTGGTATTGGTGTGTAGTAACTCCCCACTCTCTATATTCCCCCTCCCCCCCTATCACCCCGATCACCCTCTGAAGGGCCATATCTCCGGAGTATTCCACCTATGTGCATCCCTTAGACTGCACAATTTACTAAGTGCTTTTAAAAGCAGTTTTCAACTAGACATCTGTTATACGGGTATGCTTGCATTGGCTTATCCTTGTCAAAAGGTTTCGATGTTAAAAATAGAAAGGACGTTTTGGGCTAGATGCTTTCTGTAGGAGTAGTCTGTTTTGGCCATCGGAACACCGCTATTTTGGTATTTTCCAAAAGAAATGAGTTCAAAAAGAAATAATAAAACTATACCACTGTAAACCGCCTGTACAATGCAAATAGTTAAGCAGTTACTAGACAGAGTGCCCATATATTTAAAGGCAGCACTTATGAGGGAAATAGATGTGAGGTTTTTGCATTTTTTGCACCCTAGCCACATGTTTTGTCCAAAGTCAAAGTTAGAACACAAAAGTTAAAACCCACCAAGAAAATGCCGAAAACGTGCTTGTCGTGCTTGTCCAAGTTACGAGGATGAGTGGTTGAGTTATGTCGTCCGCTGATGTCGACACGCGAATCTGTTGAGCTCGTCCGCTCGTCTTCGTAGTTTGGACAAGCGCGGCAAGAACGTTTTCGACATTTTCTCGGTGAGTTTTAACTTTTCAGCTGTCTAACTTTGGCTCTGGACAGACCGCATTGCTCGAGTGCAAGAAAAAGCAAAATTTTCAAAATAGATTTTTTTGTGGGTGCTGCCTTTAAGACTGTGCAAGAATACAAAGAGAACAGTATTCGAGATATTTATATTATGGCAGAACTTTGATGACCAATGTCATGGCAGTTGCACATTTTAATGATCTGTTTGTTTCTAAGCTGCGAAGTGGATCAGGAATTAGTTAAGCAAATGCTTTATTTTCTCTTTAGGGTTAGGGTTAGATAAAGACTAGAACAGCGGCGGAGAGCTCCAATGATAATAATGTTAATAAGAAATGAAATCGCCTTTTGCTCTAAACCATTTGTCGGTACGAACTAGAAAAGTAACTGCAGAAGTATTTGAAATAGAAAGTTCTTGAGAAAACACTTCCAGCGAATGACATACGATTTGAAAGATTCTAAAGGTGTTTGAAATCTGAGGATCTTTATGTATTTTTGAAATCTTTGAACAGTTTCTAGGGTAGAGTTTATAGGAGAGAAAAATTTCTTCATCAGCTTAGTGGATCAAAAATACCGAATGTTATTTTACCGAAATCTTTCATTAATGATTATTCTGGTCCAAGACATAAGCTTCTGTTCTGAGTCTTTTTGCTTTGCAAGGCTCCACTGATAAGCAATAATGCTTACGAAATATCGGATCGCGCTGGCTTTTTTGGCTTTATGTATTCATTTGGCATTGCTTCCAAGATATGTGTACTTTTAGGACGACCTAATATTAATCTAGTACGCTTAGTATTATATCATATGCCATTCTACTCGAAACTCAGTTTGCGATCTGCCTGACAACATAGTCTTGTGAGTATTTTCAGAGTAAAAGTATAGCTTGTGCATGTTTTATTTTATAAGTCGAAAGGTTTCGTTAGCTTGCTTTGGAGTCACCGTTCCTCATCCTTTAGTTTCTCAAATTTTGAAGCACTTTTGATGTGCATATTGTCTTGGGTATTATTGCTGCACCTATCGATCGTGAGAGTGAAAACGCTTTTTAAATCAAGAACCCGAATTTTATCCCATGATAAATAATCCTCTGTGCAGATTTAGCCTGCTCATAAAATTGCTGAGAGTGTAACGAGTTTACCAAAATGGATGAGCTCTACGATTATTCAGATAATAGTGAATTATGGAATATTTGCTCGTCTTTTACGCTACTTTCTTGGTTAAAAAAAACCTCTCCTCAAAAGTCGTCATTTTCCTCGTTTTTAAATACCTTTCTAGTGGCTTAAGTTGGAAATGGGTAGGCAGGCTATTTTCTGCAGCAATTCTCAGTCGTTTAAAAATTTTTAGAAACTCTGAAGGATGTATGATTAAGTATACAATCGTAGAAGATTGTTGCAATACATTCTATCGCGGCACGACAGATGTTCTTTAACACATGGAACATCTTTATTGTAAACATTTTGGTATGATGTAAATGCATGTGATGTGATTTTCGTGTGCAGTCTTTTTCATGTTCGAAGTGTCCTTCTACTCGGTCATCCTACTACTCGATTTGTAGCATTTTTTTCATGTTGGTATACTCCTAAAATTTGGTATTGGCGAGACATTTGGCGACATAGTACATAGAGAAAAAAGCTGGCATCTTTGTCAAGACTCTGATGAAGACGAGCTAATCAAAACATCAGTCGGTAGAGAGATTACACAATAGCAAGCAGGGTAGTACAACAAACTGAGCAAAAAACTACCAGGGTCGAGAGAGGAAAAAATGACCTGATCGGTGGAAGCTGATAGCACCAAGACTAGATGTCTGCTCTCATATTTTTCACAGCTGCCTGACTCGAACCAGTTACAAGTTCACTTGAACTCCCGAACGTATGAACTAATTTAAATAAAGGTGACGGAAGTTGAAGCAGTAGCAGTGGTCGTAAAAGGTGAATATAAGTTTTTTTCATAGATAAGGTCGACCTAGAAATTTGCAGTCTTCAGAAGTTTTTTCTTCTAAATTTTATCGTTTGTGTTTGTTTTTGGTTTCATTTGGTTCATCATTCTTATGTTGTCAAGAAATGCCGCTACTGTTACCTTAAAACCATCTCCCACTTGAATAGTTTGGCTTACTTGTACTGATCTCTAATATGTTCCTTTTTTTAGCTGTTGTAGAAAATTCTTGTTATTAGGCTGGCCAGAAAGTTCCTGTGAATTTTCTTCCAAAAACTTAATGGCAGCACCCACGCTCAGAATGCATTCTGAGTTCTCGATCGTTTCTGGTAGACGAACTCAACTATGAGCTGAAGTCCAAACATCTCTGCTTAAAAATCATTTTCAACCGAGAAAATCGCTTCAAAAGACTTTCGCAATTTCGCGGACGAGTCTTCCACTTCGTCGCGCTCTTTTTGTTGGAGTCGCCTTACCACCTGATGCGCGAGTACATGTGAGACTCGCACAGTTCCACTTATACACAATGTTATACCGCTCTAAGTATTGTGCAAAACACTAAATATACCTCGTCCAACATCCTTCATAACCAATCCATCAGTTCCACTGACGTTTCGGCCGTCTTCTCAGCAACGAGTGGTTTATCGATGCTCTAACTTTGATTTCCGGCTATTCAGCCACGCAGGATTCAGAAACCGCATGAATCTCGGAATCTGCTTTTAGCGTGGGTGCTGTCTTTAAAACCGTCGGACAACTCCAAGAAAAAGGGTGTAGTCCGCTATGCATGTCGTTGTTGGTGGATCTTCAAAATAAAGCGAGGCAGAATTGCAAATAGTAGAGCAATTATATCTCAGCGTTTCCGGCGAATCTTGTACTTTCTCGTTATGCAGCTGAGCTGCCAAAGAGAAAAACTAGCAGCTTGAATGACTGAGATTTGAGGCGATCCGCGTGAAGCTCCTGATCATGGTCAGGAATATACACTATTATAGCATCGTCTTGAAGACGATCCCGATTGTGCTACTGAAAAGCGCAGTGCTCGATCGCCGTAAAGTGGTGCTTGCGTATCGCCTCCTTACCAAAGTTGTAACAGGATAGAGAACGATTCGAAAAAATTTCTTGCAATTTTTTTTCAAATTGGAGTTAGTGATTGTGTGGTTTCTGACATCGCACTTTCGTCCGTTTTTCTAAATCACCTTATTTGCTCATTGCCGGGTCAGGACAGGATCAGATTCTTCTAGAACCAGCATTTTAGCGTTCTTTGGAGCTTGTTACTAGCATTACCCGCAAAACTATTATTTCCTGGAGCCGTATTGATCAATAAACCCGTAGTTAAATCATATTTCAGGGTCATTATGCCTGGGGTTTAGACGGGTAGGTTAGCGGTTCATATTCACGAAAGAAATGCTGGATAAGATAGCCTAAACCTGAGGTTAGGCGTGCCCTAAAGATACGCCAGCATAAAGCAGACTGGCTTTTTTGAAAACACGCCACGACGCAGACTATGTGCGCAGCGAAATCATGAAAGAATTCCGTAACTTCGCTCAGCCTGTTATATGAGCAACAATGTATATCCACAGAATTGGTGTCACAAGCTTAACAATCTGGTTACTTAAACTTAAGCAACTTTTATAATTTTGGAGCTTTGCAATGGATAATCTTCAAAAAGTCGATTTCAACAAGCTCCATCTCGGGGAATTTCGCCATTTTATAGAAGCAGTGCTCATGTGCTATTGTACAAAAGCGACAGTTTCGTGGCAAATGTTTGAAAACTGTTTCACTTGCACAGCTATTATCTGCCAAGTTTTGATCGTAAAAACCGAAAAGCGTGCCTTTCTAGCTCTCACATAAATCCTTAGGCAATCAAGCTGTGTTTCATTTGCAAAAATGTTGCCTCTCTTAACTATCCGCCAACTCGCAAGTGCCAGCTTCTACCGTTATTTACCATGAGTATTTGTATGTGCATTTCGAACCCTTGCAGCCACTTTCTGAGTCGCTGTCAACAACTTTCTGTGAGATTTTACACGCAACCAGTGCAGTTGCGGAAGTTTCATGTGCAGTAATCTAGTAGTTCCATTTCTTTTCCAGCTTGACTGTAGTTATTCGAAGGCCGGTCACTACAAAAACAAAGCCGAGAAGTAACTCTCTAATGCTGGCGACATGCAAGAGAAAATCTCTATTTGCTTTTTGTTTGAAACCTGCTGTTCTATGCTACTGCTAATTAATTTGAAAAGTTTAGAGTTTCATGTACAACTTCTGAGAAGTTTCGGTGACTGCGAGGAACTCTAGTAGAGTAAACTGAGGTCTAAAAGTAGCAGGAAGTTACAATTGTTGACATTTCTTGATGAACCATATTTGCGCCAACAGCCGTTTTGGACATATGCCAACCCTCACTCGCTGACACAGTGACTTTGCGTTCCCACTAACCTTTAAGGTTATTCCCGAACCTCACGCTTACGACGAGTTAGGGTTTAGCCATGGGCGTACCCTCCTTAACTCCTTAGCCTCGGGTTAATGCGGTGATGAATATGAGCCCCTGGATTCTTCAACGTTTGTGCAAGACCCATCTCGAAAAAATCACGATGGAGCATAAATCTCTTGAAAAACACACTTCTCATCAAAGAAGTATCCGTTCATCGCTAGAGTCGCTAGCTTCCTGTCATGTTTATGAAACTGCTATCTTACGAACCCGTAGACATAACCTTGTATCCTCATCCTAATCTTTTCTCATGGGAACTGCAAACACAATTAAAATAAGCATTCGAAGCCGCGTTAGGCTGCGCGCATTTCGTTTCGATCGGCAATTTCGGCTGACTGTATATCCTTTATCAGAATTGTGCCATTGCCACGATTCTATAGTAAGCGTATATACTTCAAAGGCAATGTAGCAGCAAAATTTTGGTGGTGGATTTTTCTAGTTGAATTATCAGGGAAGGGGTTGCTCTATAACCCTGCCTAGGAGCAGCGAGCTGCCTCAAAAGCCTGCTCGTTTCGGAGAAAGATCGCTGTCAGGGACTTCCTTACTAATAAAAACTATAGTACAGTAGAGAACAAAAGTCGAAATGACGAGGCTCTAAACGGAGCTGATGGAGCTGCAGCTCTACAGGTGTTGTTTGTTTCATCCTCCTAGACATGTTCGTGCAAAATTAGTAATCTAACATTGATTCTTAGGCATTTTGGCTTCATGCTTTGTACGTGTGGTACGTGTGGTAGCTTTTGTTAGTAAGGATTCCATTTTTGAGGGGGCTGTATCTCCGAAATAAGCAGAAAGATTGCTACTATGGTAAGGCTATAGAACAGGCCTTCCCTCATAGTTCTGTTAGAAAAATTTACCAACCAAATTTTAATAGTTCACTGTCTTTAAAGAATTTAGACAGCTGTCTATTTTCGTAGAAGGGTTACAGTGTTATTGGTAAAAAGTCTGTTCTATTGAGAAACACTCTTTCAGGCCGGATGCAAAGTAGATGATCTCTTTGTCGATTTACGAGATGGCTTTTCACTTATTACCTTGTTAGAAGTTCTCACTGGTGAACGACTGGTTAGTTTACTTCATGTATTACAGAGAGGATTACCAAGATATTCTTTTTATTAGAAAAGCACCTGCTGTTCGTGTTGTCAGAATTTCCTGGTAGTATTGTAATCTTCACTACGGCGTACCTTTAGAAAACCATTGAAGTATCCTGCTGTAATAAGTCAGAAGTAGGACATTTTTCAAATTGTTTGTTTTCAGCCCCGTGAAAACGGATACACGCGCTTTCACAGGATTCAAAATGTACAGTACTGCCTAGATTTCTTAAAGAAGAAGAATGTGAGTCACTTGGAAACTTTTCGGTTTTATTTTCACTCATGCTTCTGTTAGAGATGTCGGAATTCTTAAAGGAACAATCTCATTTGATACTCGCTTTGAGATTTTGGCATAAGTAGATTTCCATAGGCTGTCGAATCATATTCAGAGAGGTGAAACCATAGAACTACCGAAAACCCGGTTTTCATGGATGAAATATTTGGTTTTTAGTATTAGCGAGAGCGTGACTCCCCGCATGGTTTTTTATACACTCTAGGATTTTCCAATTAAAGGTCGAGTCACCTCGAAAATTACTCGCCTCTCAGCAAGCTTGATGCCTGAGGTTGGTCGTCGCGGGAAGGTCAAAATAGCAAATCTCGTGAAAGTTTAATCTCCTTGTAAACGTTTACAAATCCGTGTTTCATCCTGACGTACGTGGCACTTCTTAGCTAGGGATTCACTGAATTAATGCATATCTGAGCTTTTTTGCTTAAAATGAGATGCAGTAACAGCAAATTCACCTTCTGAATGGTCTTAAGAGGAATTTAAACCTCGCATTTCCACTAACCTGTTGTTTAATACTTTTTTTGCTGACTAGCACCATCTTCGTCGTTTTTTTTCGGTGGACCCATGAGTGTAAAAATAAGCGGATAAATCCAGGCAAGGATTTTAAAGAGTTTTCAAGTCAAGATAGTTTCTTTCATGGAATCTAACAGTAGGTTGTTTGGAGAAAATTGCGGTTTTGTAGAAATATCCATATGAAATTGTTTTGATTCAGGCTTCGAAAAACCGGTTTAATGGGCAATTTGTGTTTCGCCGAAGCTGGGCCTAAATATACGTATTTATTAAAATCTCAAAATCACAACGAAAGGGGAGTGTGCCCTTAAAAGCGAACGATCTTATCTATTCTAGTTACTGATTGATGTGACAGGAACCTGTTTTTGAACCAGTTATTAACGTTTGTTCAGCCTGACTGTCAGA
>KN549427.1:47877-65242 GCA_000797555.1 Oesophagostomum dentatum | reverse complement strand
ATTCAGAAATATTTGCTGATTTTTCATCCAGATAGTATACATCAAGTCCCACTTGAACATCTGAATGTTAGAACTTCCTCTATCTATATAGTTGGGCATAGTGCTGAGAAATGAACTATGTATTCCACGTTTTGCAATGATATGTTGAAAAAGCGACGAGAAAATGCGTTGGAACTGATATGGCCTTTCAGTTTTGCAGTCGGCTGGCCATGTTAAGTATTCTAAGAGGGTAAACTGAAGGCAAATCCGTACAGCTTCGTAGATTTTTACAAATATTTTAGTTACTTCCCAGATTATCCCGTAAAACGTTTTCTGATTGCAGGTCAGCGACTCATCGGTGTCAAATCGTGAACGACTCGAGAACGCCTTCGCAGCGGCCGAGAGGGAGTTTGGGGTGGATCGTCTACTTGATCCACAGGATGTCGACACCGATCACCCTGATGAGAAGTCCATCATCACATACGTGTCATCTCTATACAATGCCTTGCCACCCCTCCCTGATCTGTCCAAGGTATTACTTTTTTTAAGGAATTTATACTCACAATGTGCTTGAAAAGTTGTATTGCATGTTGTCTTTGTATGTAGTCGTACAATTCCGACGTGGTCTTTGTCTAACAAAGGTAAAAGTCTAACTGAGTGTTTCTCAGTACCTAACCTTGCAACTGCACTATGTAGTGGAAGCCAGGAAATGGACTGAATGGTTGGAAGACTCTATTCGACGCATAGATGAGTGGACCCATACGTTATCGCCAGCAGAAGCTCTGAAAGAACTGGATGAATTTCGCACTGAATGCATGCCAGATCGTGAACACGAGTATCATCAGCTGCTGAAGTCATACCGTATCCTGGAACAGCACTTGTCTGGCACCGAGCGTTTCACTATCCCCGAAAATTGCACAGAAAACTCCTTGAAAGAGGCATGGCTCCGTCTCAGTCAACTGAGTGAGCGGAGGTGCAGCACTTTACAAAAGGTGATCGCTGAGGTGCGTTTTGCTTCCTATTAACCAGTGTATCGCAACCAGTTTGTGTGCTTGGGCATGAAATGCTAACATTGCTATTCTCAAATGTCTATTTTTTGGATTATTTCTGTATATAGTTAATGGGTTTGTCACTATGCCCTTTTTGCAGAGCAATTTGGCTGACTTGATTAGCAGGCTTACACGAGGAATCGGCATTACCAACGAAAAACTCGACCTCATTCTTAATCGTATGGATTGACTTTTCTCTCTCGTTACGTACAGCTGGTTTCACGGCAGTCTTTTAAAGGTATTGAAGAAGTGGAATCACGTGTGGATTCGGCTCGCCCAGGCGAAATCGAAAGAGCAGTCAACGAGATCGTCGATGACTTGAATGCACTTGAGATTCCCATCGCTGGATTCTTTGAAGATGTGGAGGAACTGAAATCACACAACCATCCAGAAGCAAACGATTTTTACCGACAGTGAGATCCATTCCACAAAAATTCGAAACTTATAGGTTTAAATGAAGTACATTCAGAGTGTATGGTCTCCACCAGCGTCGTACTGCCTATCTGGATCGTCTCACCAATCAGATACTCGTACGTCTTGGTGTACGCACCGAAACACTGAGGAAGGAGAATGCTGCTCGACTCGAATCTGTTCGCACATCGACGTTTAACAGGGTTCAGGAGTGCATTGAATGGGTTCGAGTGCGACTGGTGGGTTCTTGTAATCACTGCATGGGATTGAATTTAAAAAAAGAACTTGTTAAGATTTAGGTGAATTGAATGGGTTTTGTGAAGTCTCATCAGTTATTCATATTTTGCAGCTGTTTCCATCTTTGGTTGCACCTAAATCTGGTGAGGGAACCTGTTCCCTTGAAATTTATACCTTTCTTGCTCATAAACAAATTTCTGCAATTTGTTTTCTGAACCGGTCGTATAAAAATGTTTAAATTTCGCTCTTTTACCTAAAACCATATGATATAACTGTCATTTTTCGTTTCTTTTTTTGGCGCTCTTTTTCGGCTAGTGGTAGAAAGAACTCAATTGCATAGCGGGAGAAGTTCATGATTGAACGGAACATTTCAGGAAAAACTTTCCGAAATGGAGTTCTTGGAAGACCTTGAAACACTGGAAGAAATGTTCGAGCAGCATAAGCTAGACAACAGGGACATACAGGACTTCCGCCAGAATGTTGATGAATGCATTGCACGCCAGGTATATTTAATCTTTGTCCGGATAAGTTTCAAAGTAGGGCTGAATTTATGCAGCGGGTTGTTAGAAATTCCCTGCTTTTGGTGTGGGAGCGCATTGTGCGCGGACGGTTGCGAGATCGACTTGCTGTTCCGGGTATGTGTGTGCGCGCGATTCTGTAGCTGTGGCAAGCGAGCGCAGCCAGTTTTTGAATGTTTGTATGTAATTGTACGCTGCTCGCCGTATGCTCGCGCGCGGTCATACCACCATTGTGCGAAACTGTTCCTTCAAGGGGCTGTAGTCACATTGGGATGACGAGAAATTAGTAAAGAATTGAATTTTTGGTGGCTCAGGTTAGACGCACTTGTCGTCATTTGAAAACGTGCCATGCTTTTAGCATTTTTTTGCCTGTTTTGCAACGAACATTTTGAGCATTTGTAATCTGATGAGTTAGTTTTCTTTGATAGGAAGAAGTAAAGTGGTGTAGCGTACATACCTCGGAAAGTACGCAGCTAGTGTGCGAAAGCAGCAGTAAAACGAAAAATCCGACACGAAAATATTGGAGTAGGTTATCTTATGAGCCGAAATGTATTTAAAGCGAAGGCAACCACGATTTGGTAAATTATCAGCCAGGCTTATTACCACCGATGTCGATAGCGGGGTGAACTCATGGTTAGTAGAAGAAGATTAGTGCTGGGTTGAGGCGCAGCTTTGAAATCAAGACCCTCTACATCTTCGCTACTACTAGTTAAATTACAGCGGAATCCTTAAAAAAGGTTCTGAAGTAAGCGACGCACCAGCAAAGTATATTAGCTACCGGGTCAATTCACAGTTTTGCCGGTTACTACCCAACCTTCCCATTATGTAGGTGTTAGTGAAGAAGCGTTAGAGAATGGCAAGTATTCTACCAAAAAATATCCTTCGTTCTAGTCTTCGTGTCTTGTTTTTTTTGTAGCAAGGGTTGCCGTTGGTAGATAGCTCGTATGCTACTAACAAACTGCCATCCGAAACAAATTTTATCAAAAACGAAGACAGAAGACCTAGAAGGATAAATCTGAGGATCTTCTTGAGGCGAGGACCATAGCCAAACGCCCCCCAGTGAAACACCGCTTAGTAGTTCACAGCTGGTTAGAAGGAGACTTAATACCTCAAGAGCATTTCCTACCAAACTATGCTGCAGCACGATTCGAAGTGTATGAATCCTGTTATTGCAATTTTTTAGTTATTCTAATGAGGGAAAACTCACCAAAAAAAGCTAGTTCCTTTCAATGTCAGCTATAGAAAAACTTTATAGAAAGAGACCCTTTTAATTGTTAATTGACTTTGGACGCATTTAACGATAAGATGTCTAGATTTGATGAATAATTCACGCTTTGTCTTCATTTACGATCAGTTGCTTCACTTCTTCCCCAGTTTTTTTTTATAATAGAGGTTGAAACTTGCTGCAGGTTTCAAGAATGAATACAGAAAAAAAACTAAATATTAGTACTCGTAAGAGTTGTTTTCCGTTTTCTGTTGATTTATTGAGATTTTCGGTTTCCATTCCGTTTGTATTCGAAGCAGAAGGCGGGAATTGTCGTTTTCTGTTTAATTATTAAACGGAAAAATTACGCAGTTCTATAGCATATAGGAAGAAATTTCCCTAGATCAGGTTTGCTACGAAAATGTGGTACTGCACAATTACTAGGTGTAAAAATTTCTTTACGTTTGTAATCGCAGTTCTTCTAGTGCCTTGTGGCAAGAAAGTTTTTTTTTCAAAACTTCTTTCTGGTTCGTTTCTACTTGTCTTTGTGCTTAGGCAGAAGTATCCGCCGAAGACACCTATGAGTACTGCGAACTTCTACGCGTCCTCGAATCGGAGTACCAACAGCTTAGAGATTTATCCGCTGGAAGAATGCTTGACTTGGTAATTTTGCACTGAAGCAAATGTCAACAGAGAATTTAGAAATCATAATCTGTGTTTAGGATTCGCTCATCGCTTTCGTGAGAGCCGCCCAGCTGGAGCTGGTATGGGTATCTGAGCGAGAAGAAATTGAAGTCACCCGCAACTGGTCGGACATCAAACAGCTAGACCTACCGATGTTGACTAACTACTATAAGCAGGTACCTAGCCGCAGTAGATAGTAGATATAATACAGAAGTACTGTCGTCACCATTTAGCTACTTCATGAAATGGAGCTGCGCGAGAAGCAGTACAATGACGTGCACAACCAGGGAGCAGCTTTGCTCAATCAGGGACATCCAGCAGTTCATGTAATTGAGGTGTACCTAAGAACTATGCAGAACCAGTGGGATTGGTTGCTGGCTCTCAGTAAATGCCTAGAGGAACATCTACGAGATGCACTCAATCTAAAATCGGTTAGTATTTTCTGGTGGTTGGACACAAAATAAAAGATTCCATTTTCGAAGTTAGTTTTACGGCTGACCTCAATTCCTTGAATTCTGAAGTACTCTTCTTTCAGTTTACTGAGGAAGCAGCAGATGCAGAGGCATGGATGGAAGAACAAGCCGTTCGCCTTGAGAACAACTACAATCGCACAGATTTTGATCTGGAAGAGGGAGAAAGACTACTTCGTGAACTTGACGAGATGAAGGTTTGTCGATTTATTCCGGCTAGCTTATTTTATCAAAAATTCCCAAAACTAAACAGAATTTGCGTGACAGTGATTATCGCTGAATTCACTTATTATAACCGAATTGATTGAAAGGAAAACCCTCTATTTGAGATCTCTCAACGATTTTACCATTGCCTTGTTGAACGATTTCAAAGTTTTTGTATTTTATTCAGAAGTTTGCAACTGGTCATGGTTTTTTCTCCAATTTTGGATAAAAAATTGAGGACACGAATTCAAATATCTAGAAATGTAAAAAGTTCGGCTAAAGCTTCGCTTTGTTTTCAAATGCTTCATTTGTAAAACTCAGAGAGAGAAAAAGCTTTCTTTTTCTGTTCCGGAAGGTCAAAGAGTATCCGAATTTTCAGCAGCTTTCAAGCAGACTTTTTTGAAGTTTTCATACATTGTTTCTTACCCTACTCATCGGATTTCTCGTTGAATACGGGATTATCTTGACGCAGCTTCATTCTGCTGCATTATAAACCAAGAAAAAAACAAAGCATTCTGACGGGACGAATGGAGCTGGTTTTATAATTCTTATCTTTCTAGGAGATTCTGAACAAGTACCACTCTGTCTTGATGGCGCTTACTGAACGTTGTGCCACAATTTCACCACTTTGGCAAAGAGGAGAGCGTATTACTCGTCCAATTACTGTGACAGCGTTGTGCGACTACTCCGACAAGGCTGTCCACATCAAAGCAGGTAAGAAACACGGCTAAATTTGCCTTGTATGGATTAACTCACCGTGACTTATTCATTCCCAGGTGACGAAGTGACGCTACTGGATAATTCCGATCTTATCAAGTGGCATGTGCGTGACCTTTCTGGAGCCGAAGGGACGGTACCTTCGGTAGTGTTCCGTATCCCACCACCTGATCCCAAGCTAACAGCCTATCTGAATCGCCTGCTGCAACAGTTTGAGAAACTAAAGAAGCTATGGGAAAAGAAACATCGCATGGTCCGATTCAACATGGTGCTGAATACTATGAAAACCATCCAGTGAGTTCCGAAGGTTTAAAGGAATTGAGGTATATTAGGGAATTTCATTTCAGGGGCTGGGATCTCGACACATTTAATGCCATTGACCCTGAACAACGCGATGCCATCATGCGCGCACTAAATGACGACGCCAACAAATTGCTGGCCGAGATGGATCCAAATGATCCGCTTGCCCTTCGCCTAAAGGAGGAGCTTAGACGAACAAATGAGCACTTCTGGAACCTGTTGAACGCAAGCCAGAAACCTCCTGGTAATCAACACCTAAGCAGTGCTTTATTCTTTTAACGAAGGATTTTTTTCAGAGCCAGACCATTCATCCTTATTCGACGAGAAGATCAATGACCTCTTGAGGAAGCTTGAGGATGCTTGGCGTAAACTTAATGACAGCGCTGGAAAGCCTATCTCAAAATCTCCAGGTGAACTCGAACAAGTGATAGTGGATCACAAGATGTTCGAAGATGCTCTACAGGTATCGCTGACTTATACTTATTATTTTACTAGTAACGATTATGTTTTTCAATACATAGGGTCTGGACGCTGACGTCGCAAATATAAAAGAGCTGTTCCGACAGCTGCCCAACCCTACTCCAACTCAGCGAGTTAACAGTGACCGACTTAACAGTCTTTGGGAAGACCTCTGGGATTTATCTCGTATGTACGTCGAGAGAATCAAGGTGAGAAGAACAACAAAATTTGTACTTTGCATTATGACACTTAGTACTTGTTTTAGGTGCTAGAAGCCGTTTTGAATGGAATCCTGGAAGTGTCAGATATCGTCCGAGCCCATGAGATTACCTTGAACTCCTTCGACGATCTGCCTGCAGCTCTCGACAAACTGCGTGGGCATCATTCGCAACTTCTGGAAATGAACATGGTGCTTCAGGTGAGATTGTAACTATAAGCGGTTGGTTTGTGCTATAGACATTCGGTAGTGCACGAAGTTTGCAGCAGCAACAAACTGTAGTCGACGCTTTGAACAAGAATGTTGCTCTGCTGCGGCAGCACGTTGCCCGCACTCGCATTGGTCAGAGCAGGTAAAATTAATCGCTTTCTCTGTTTGTTAAATATTTAAGTTTTATTTTTTAGTCACCCAGACGTTGACAGAGTTGAGGACGAAGTGCAACAACTGAACGTACGCTGGGAGAATGTTTGTGCTCAAGTGGCTGAACGACTAAAAAGCGCTGAACGTGCACTGCAAACGCAAATGGTGTATAGGTGAGCAACCAGTTTTTTCGCCGTTGGATAAAGAAGCGTGTTTTTTTTCTGCAAAATAAGTCACTCTAACCTTTGTTCATGTTTTTGTTCGCGACTTCAAGGTTAACCACATTGTTTTTTTTTCATAAATCGGGTCTCCTGACTTCTTAAGTGTCGACTTTTTTGTCAAAGGATCCGGAGAAAAAGTCCTATGCTCTCTGACTGAGAAATTCCCCTTTTTATGTAGTTCTGCTTTTCAGAAGCGAATATGAAAACGAGATGGCATGGCTTGATCGAGTCGAAGAGACAATCAACAAACTTCGAAAACCAGAAGAACTCCATCCGGAGCAGTATCAGCAACAACTCGACCTTCTTGTGGCTGAGTACGCCCAGCTCCAAGAGAGGACTGAAGCCATCGAGAACGTGAACCGCGAAGGCGGCAAATTTATCCGCGAGGCAAAGGTGAGTGAATTCTACCGCTCTTCACCTGTCTATTCATGTTTCCCTTGTCTTGCAGGGCTATGACAGCCGCATGGGACAGTTCCATGACAGTATTGTTGGAATCCATGGACCAGCTATCAAGCAAGAATTCCGCCGCACAAAGCCTCAGCCCAAGAACGGAGCTCAAATTGTGACCGAGGAGCTGGAAGCTTTGAACCGGCGGTTCGCTCAACTCAGCAGTTTGATCCTGGAGAGACGTAACACTATGCAAGTGCTAATTCAGAACTGGAAGAGGCAGAAACAGGTGTGTTCCTTCCGCTTTTTCGTAGGCGGGGCACAAGTGCCAGCGGCTGGGTCCATTTTTCGTTTATTATGGCTAGCAGCAAGCTCGAACTATCGCTATGAGCCGCTGGTTCATGTGTTGTCGATTGATTAGGTATTTAGAAATTACGGAAAATCACCGCTTTGTCCACTGGGACGGTCTTGGCCAATTAACCGCTGTGCCCACCAATCACACCGGCTGCTGACAAACAACAGCATTTGAATGTACCTTGATTGTTCTAAAAACCGATTAATCCAGCCAGCCATCTGCCATTTAACTGATTTCAGCTGTGCTAGTTTGTTTATTTTACTCGCAACTACTCCCACTAACTTACTCTTCGGAGTTTTTAGGTCCAGTGTATGGCAGCAGCGTCGCCTCGGAGCTGCCCTATCACTAGAGTGCAGCTTGTGCTAGCGTTGTAATGAAGAATGTCACGTGTGTAGAGTGCCTCCTCGGTTTCTCAGTTTGGTGTGTGCCGTTTTCTGAGTGTACATTTCGTTCTCATGCTTGTGGCTGTCTCCTGCCCGCACGATTCCACTCACCGCTATCTTCTGTGTGCTTCTCGCTTTCACACTCCAGTGGCACGTGCGGCGGGGATTTTCCGGAGTGCTTTGACTTGTCGTGTAGTGTGAGTGGATAACTAAATAGCTTGGACTTCGCCCATTACAGGAGGAGGAAGACAGGAGGAAAGCCGACGAAGAAGCCAAGCGACGTGCATTCGAAGCTGCTCGTCTAAAAGCACTAGAGGATGCCGACAGACTGAGGCGAGAGCGAGAAGCCGCAGAAGCAGCGCGACGTGCGGCCGAGGAGGCAGACCGGGCCAGACGTCTTGCTGAGGAGGCAGACCGGGCCAGGCGGGCAGCGGAAGAAGCTGAAAGACGGCGCAGAGAGGAGGAAGAGCGCAAGAGAAGGGAAGATGAAGAAAGAAAGAAGCGCGAGGATGAGGACCGTCGCCGCCGCGAGGACGAAGATCGTCGGCGTCGCGAAGACGAAGATCGTCGCCGTCGTGAAGAAGAGGAGAGAAGAAAGCGCGAAGAGGCCGAAAGAGAAAGGCGTAGGCGTGAAGATGAGGAACGAGAACGAAAGCGTCGCGAGGACGAGGAAAGACGTCGCAAAGAGCAGGAGAAAAAGGTATGTAGTTGGTTTAGACGTTTAGCAGCTTTCGAGTGAGCTTTTCGAGTGGTTTGACTGAGTGCCCTAATCAAACACTAATTAACAGTGTGCTCATATCTGCTCTCCAACCTTTCCAATATAGGTCATTCTTCCTTTCTATATGTATTCTCAGCGTTACTGTTTGCAGGCACCGAAGATGCCTCCTCTCAACATTGTGCAAGGTAACCAGATGCATGAAGTGGTCGGTCAAGAGAACCCCGACGAATGGGAGGTGATGGGAGACCTGCCGGATGTGGCGAAAATCACGGAACACGAGGATGAAATGCAGATGTATCAGGAAGAAACCGTCACGAAAACT
Source organism: Oesophagostomum dentatum (assembly GCA_000797555.1). Lineage (NCBI taxonomy): Eukaryota > Metazoa > Nematoda > Chromadorea > Rhabditida > Strongylidae > Oesophagostomum > Oesophagostomum dentatum. The sequence continues at coordinate 56,047 of KN549427.1, read as the reverse complement.
CAGTTCTACGAAATGGAGGGCACGTTGCACAAACAGACAGGAGAAATTCTTACCTTTGTAGAGGCTGTTCGTCAGGGACTACTTGATCTTAGCGCCGGAGGTGGTCAGTTCTTTGACATCCACTCAGGTCGCATTAGTCTTGAGAAAGCGGTCGAGCTTGGCTATATCGACGGCACCTTTAACGACGTTCTCAACACCCGTTACGGCATCCGACATCCTGAAACCAAAGCAGAATTGACTCTTCTTGAGGCCATTCAGATTGGTCTATACGATCCTGAAACCAGACATTTGTATGATATTCACAGTGGTGAAATGCTTGAACTGTATGACTGGGTTGCCAGAGGAATCCTCACCATGGATACTCAAAGAAAACTTGTTAAGATGGGTATACTGAAGCTCCCTCCGATGGCATTGCACAGCGCCATTGACCAGGGTGTTTTGAACACTGTCTCTGGGCAGTTTGTTGGCAAATATTCGCATGAGTCAATGCCCATCAAGGACGCTCTCTATCATGGCTACCTTCAACTAGTTTCACCCCAGCAGATTCCCATGATTGCTATAACTCTTTCCGATGCCATCCATGAGGGCTTCATCAACGCAAACAACGGCGAGTTCGTTGACAAGAACACCAATGACACCTTCACCCTCAGAGACGCATGCTCAAAGCAGTCTGGGCTCCTCAACCTCTATGTGCCTGAAGTTGTGAACACATCTGAGAACACGAGATTGGATTTGAAAGACGCCATGCTGCGAAATGCCATCAATACTCGCAATGGTAACTTCACCGACCTCCGTACACGGCGTACGCTTTCTCTTCGCGAAGCATACAATGAAGGCCTGATATCCAAGCCTGCAACTTTGACGGAGATGCTCGAAAGGGACCTCATCGATTCCACTAACCATTTCATTGATCGTGGAACGAAGCACAGACACACAATCCTTGAAGCCATTGCTGCCGGGGTTTTAGATGCTGAAGTTCGACATATTGTTGATCCTGACGAGAAGGACGTGATTTCCATAGCAGAGGCGATGGAGCGAGGTATACTTGGCGCCGATGGAAAGATCATTCTCGAGAAGCAGCAGAAGGAGTTCACTATTCCCGAAGCTGTTAGGGAAGGACTTCTTACAAAGCGAGTACGTCATAGTATCTTTGACGTCCGTGGCATACAGAACACTCGCACGGGCCAGACAATGAGCTTTAACGAGGCCTGTGAAGCGGGAGCTATCATTCCCAAGGCTGAACGCGTTGTAGATTTGGCCACCCAAGAGAGCTACCTCATTTCCGATCAGAAGGCGACCTCGATTATTGACCAAACTTTGCATGAGCTTCTTGTGAAGCCAGTCGGTATTAAGAGCGAGCGCGGTGAGTACGACATGAACCTTGTGCGAGCGGTATCCAAAGGTATCGTGGACCACACAAAGGCTGTCTTCTACAGCAAGAACACTAAGCACGAGATGTCTCCTCGTGAAGCATACGACGCTGGCCTTGTAAGCCTTCGGGGCGCTATCCAAGTGGCTGCTCTATTCAACGTATCACCTTCTCTCATCGCTCCTGTCAAAAAGGTTGAGCATAAGAAACGCGTCAGCCGACCTGGACAAACCGGCTTTGAGCTTGCTACTGACCAAGTCAAAGTGACCCTTGCGGAGGCCATGAAGCAGGGGCTTATCGATTCTCGTAACCAGCGGTTCCGACAAGGAGACATCGACATGAGCCTCGACGATGCGCTCAACCAAGGACTGATTGATCCATCCAGCGAATGGATTGTCCCTTCGAAGAGTAACGGTGTGGGTCCCACCATCGAAGAGAAGACCACGGAGTCCATCACTGAAACTGGTCAACAGCTGGCACCCAAGTACTACCCGGATAAGAACATCGAGGAATCTGTCACAACTGTCAAACGTGTCCGCACAACTGAAACCACGGCTCTGGGCGGTCCAGGTGGAGTATCTGTTTACAGAGCCATTACTGGTGGTAAGGGGGCAATGGAGGTTCCAGTTAATGGATACCATATATACGAGGCTGAACGCAAGGGCGTAATTGACCTCAGTACCGGCAATATCACCTCACCTAACGTTGATCGTGCCATCTCGTTTGCCGATGGTATCGAACTCGGTGTGATCAACTCTTCTACCATTTCTGTGAAAGATCCGAAGACTGGACGTATCGTTAACGTCAAGGAAGCCCTCGAGAAGAAGATCATTGGTACTGATGGATCCATTACACATCAAGGCCGCACTCTCAGTATAGAGAAAGCCATTGAAGCTGGATTCATTATCATCGATGCTGAAGCTGTTGTACCTGCTGGTGGCGGCTTGAAGAACGTCATCCACATCCCATCTGGCGGAGGTCCGGTTATTAGCTTCCGTCCTGTGGGAGTGCCCGTTGTGGAAGAGTCGGAGCAGTCCTGGTCATTCGACTCAACCAAGGGTTTGCTGGTTGACCATCTGTCTGGCGAACATCTCACTTTAGAACAAGCACTTCACACAGGGAAGATAGCACCAGAAGATTTAGCAGTTCGTGATGCCCTCACTGGACGCGAAATGTCATTCACTGAGGCGGAGAAGTGGGGTATTATTGACAAACGAGGTTACTATCTGGACAAGATTGAGAACAAGCGTCTATCATTTACTGAAGCTGCCCAGCAACATCGCATCTATCCAACAGGAGGTGTTCCGGATAATGCTGGAGATGCCATACACACGTCTGTCAAGGTACAAATGAGGACACAGGTTGCTAAGAAGGAGGCTTCGTCAACAGGCGCTGCGCCAGTGGAGAACACTTTGGGTACAGCATTGAGCCTAGGTTGGTATGACTCGAGCAACGGAATGTTCACACATCCTGACACAAGCCGACAAATGACTCTGAAAGAAGCAATCATCAAAGGACTGTTCAACCCCTATGACACGTCTGTTGTAGACAAGAAGAACAACAAAACCTTGTCTCTTTTAGAAGCGATTCAAGAGGGTATTGTTGACGATACTGCCGGTACTGTGTTGGACACCCAAACGCAAAGGAAGTACGACTTGAATTCGGCACTGCAGGCTGGGATCCTGAAAGGAAAGAGCTTTGGCGATTCACTGGAATCTGGCCTGTTCTCAGGTCGTCTCGATCTGGCTACAGGAAATTACACTCAACCTGGCGGACCACCAGTTCCTCTTCATGAAGCGTTGAACAAGAACTTGGTTGACCACAGTTCGGTTGTTGTTCGTGACCCCGCTAGCGGAACCGAGTACACGTACAAGGAAGCGGTTTCCCGCCGAATTGTAGATCCAGACCGAGGCCTTGTCTACAACCAGCAAACACATGAAGCAACCAGCTTCCCACAGGCCCTCACGACTGGTCTGATAGCAGGAGCCGGCTCTGCCTCACGTCCTTCTCACTCCACTCACAAGATTGTCGAGCAGAAACTGCAGCTGACACCCTTCGCACCAAAGCAGGTAGCGCCGGTAGTCCGAAACGGAAGTGACAGACATGAATACGTCGATCTTGGGGGCGGCAAGCAAGTCATGGTAAAAGTCGTGCGAGGCGAAGGCGGCGTGGAAAAGGGTGAATACGTCGACCCATCAACTGGGATGAAATTCACTATTCAGATGCACGGCGACCCATTCGTAACTGAGACGAAAACGACAGTGAAGAGCACCTCACAAGTTCAGTCAGTTGAGCTTGAACCACATGCCGAGTTTGTGGGAATCGACAGAATTAGGGACAAGAGGAATAACCGCACAATGTCTTTGGAAGACGCGAAGAGAATGGGTCTTGCGCGAGTTGATAAGAAGGGCAAACAGATGACGAAGACATATTCCGTTTTCCGATCCAACATCCAAAACGCCCTTAACAGTGGTGTTCTTGATGCGCACATGGAAAAGATTAGTTTGGAGGATGCTATCCGTGCAGGAATCATAGACATTCGCGAGTTGAGCTACAGGAACCCCAAGTCAGGAGAGTCGATTCCACTTACTCAAGCAGCGAATATGGGCCTTGTCGACGTGACACTTGCTGAAACTCTGCCAAAGGGCGTCTGCAATCCAGCCAACAATGAGCGGATACCGATTAAGAGAGCTATCGAACTAGGCATCATAGATGCGCGAACCGGCGAAGTTCGTGATCCTCACACTCGTAAGCGCTTGACATGGCTTGACATCATCAAGTCAGTTTACCAAGCTATTACTAGTGATGGTGTGTTTGACCCTACTAAAGGACAGCGTGTTCCTGTCACGAACGCTCTCAACGAGGGACTGATTGACACAAAGACCGGGAAGTACCACAATCCCATAACATCAGAAGACATCGAGCTAAAGGATGCGGTTGACCGCGGTCTTATTGACAGCGGTACCTACGATGCAATCACTAAACCCTTTTTGGAGGACTACAGGACACACCGGAGCCTGAATCTCATCGATGCCGTCGAGGCCAAACTGATTGATCCGAAGAACAAGACCATACAACTCTCTCGACAAAGCATCGTCCCAATTGCTAAGGCTGTGGAGGATGGCCGAATTCCTAGAGAAATTGGCGAGAAGCTACGGCAGATAGACAAGCTAAACTTTGCTGAAGCTTTGGGAAAGGGCCTCATTGATGTCAGTTCGAATATTTTCACAGATCCGGACACTGGAAAACAAATTACGATTGCTCAAGCCATCGAGCAAGGCTACATCGACACTGGCAACGTAGAGGCCATGGAAGGCTCTGATGAGAAGAACCTTTGCAACATTTTGAGTTCAGAGGAATTTGATGAGAACTCTGGCCGAATTCGTGACAAGCGGACAGGCTTGCACCTCACCTTCAAGGATGCTGTCGAACGTGATGTAATTGATGGTGATTCGTTACTTCATGAACTTGAGAGTGGACAGACACTCACTCTTAGAGAAGCTCTTCACCGCAAGAAAATCGACAACGACGGGAAATACATCGCTGGGAATCTGAAAATGACACTGCGAGACGCGGTTAAGGGAGGTCTTCTTGCTTTAATTGCCTCACCCATGCAAGCAGCTCAGGCAGTCGCTGAGGCAGTAAAGCGCCGAGACGCCGAAGGATACAAGTTCAAGATTGAGAATGTAGATGGAGCTCAGCGAGGAAGCAGAACAAGTGTGCCAAAGTTCAGGGAGGAGAGCACTACCATTCGACTGACGCCTCAAAAACAAGAGCCATCGCTTACCGTAAGGATGAGGCATTCTCAGACTAACATTGGAGATCGCGCACGTAGCATTATCGACGATCCGTCCACTCTGGCGGATCTGCAGCATGAGTTCCTTGCGAATCTGGAAGCCAACCGATTTGACACCGACGAGAAGGTCATTACTAATCCATCTGGAGGTCAGAGGCTTTCCGTCCGTGAAGCAGCTGAAACCGGCCTTCTCGACGTGCTCACTGGGGAGATAGTGGTTCCTGATACCGGCCGGCGATATTCTATCCCTAAGGCCGTTCACCTAAACTACGTACAGGGTGATGCCGCCAAGAGGTTAATGGAGTCACTAAACATGTCAATTGAGGAAGTAAACCTTGCCCAGCAACAGGCGGGATTATCACCCAGTGGTTCGGGAGAACCAGGGGTTACCACGAGAACGTGGACCAAGACCGTCAACTGGCATGGACAGCCATCCGAACTGCGGAAATCTCGGACTGATCCTATGGCTCCCTACACTACGTACTCTTCTAGCACAGCAGAACGAGTCGAAGATGCTCCATCTTGGGCTCGATGAGTATAACCATCAGCTATTATCCATTCCAAGCCATCTCAGACAAATCACTTATTTGTTCACTTATCCATGTTACACCTCAGACTTCTTCTTTTTGCAGAATCTTGCTGGTTCACTTTTGATTTCGAGCTAGAATTTTTCACCATAATCAAATCCATAATATGTGTGATACACTACCTTGTTCACTTGCAGGATTCACTTCCAAATTGTATATGACTTTTACAGTGCCTTAAGGGAACGCTCAATCTAGTTCATGTGTATGTATTATAGTAAAAGAGCTGTTTAGACAGTATTCCACCACTGCCCATGCCTTATGTAGTTTATACTGTATGAATCTTATCGTATGCATACGTACTCTTCGCCTTTTGAATGAAGAATTTAGCTCTGACCTTCTTAGATTTGCATGTAGAAGTAGTAAAGGAACTGAAAATTATTACGGAAATAGTTTTGCTGTGTCGGAGATGTTAGGTGCATGAGTCTGATGCATGGGCTTCGAGCTGTTAAGGTGGTTAGATGTGTCGATGGCTGGGTGGTTTATGAAAAACAAGCGAAAAAAAAAACCCAGCAGACTGGACAAAGTCGGTGATTTTTCAGGCATTTACACCAGCATTTCCTTGACTGTTTAGGAGGATATTGCTCGTGAAGCGGCTATTCGCCAGAGCGAGCTGGCCGATATCACGCAGGAGCTGAGTAAATTCAAAGAGGCCATTTACTCGCAACATCTTAGCTTTGATCTACGTCCTGAAACTGCCAACTCAGCTAAAAATGATGTCGAGGTTTGTTTGTCAATCGGAAGTCAGCCGCAGGTGTTGAAGTTACGGTTATTTGGCCATGCAGGGTCTGTCAGGTATCTTTGTTAGTTACTTCAAAAAGCAAAATCCACTAATAGTAGTTTACTGGGCAGGAAAGTCAGGTATACCATTAGCGGTTGATGATGATGTGCAAAGGAAAAAAAGAGTAATGGTGGTGATGAAATATGAGGAAAAATGTTGCTAACACATACACGTAAAAGAAGTGGCTCGTTTTTATTTCTTTGGTTGGAGCTGTACAAATAAATATTTCGTAAATAAATAGATCACGTTTTTTGATCATACATTCATGGGTTTAGCTGAAGTACATAAATCCTGTTGACAGAGGTTATAAGGTTTCTATGTATAAAAGCTAGACTGCTTACTTTACTTATTCATCTTTGTCAGCGGGTTGTCGTTACTTATTCTTGGCTATACGAAATGAAATGAAATCATCCACAAGTGCTAGCGAAGATCATCTGAACAAAAAAGTTGTTTTCTTGAAATTTCAGCTTATTTAGTTGAGTCGGTGACAACAATGCAGTTCAGCAGTGAAGTGAAACGAAGTGCTAGGGACGAAAGCGCTGCGGGACTCACTCCAGCCTTATCTGTGCGAAATCAAATTCTCATCGACAGTCTTGCTTGTAGAAAGTTTTGCTGTGGTAAACAAAAACTAATGTGCGATTCTACTTGTAAAAGCACATAGGTAGGCCGCCAATGCTTTCTAATGGACACACCAATTTAACCTAGGCATTCTTGCAGAGCGGCAAAGAAACAACTGAAGAGAGGTAGTCCTACTATAATAGATATCGCGGGTCTGGATTCAGCGGACCGTTCTAACCGTTCCATTGTTAGACATCGTTCAAATTGGGAACTCGGTTGGCAACAAATGTTTTTCGCTAAATTTAATCTTTGTTAGCGCAAGACGACTAAAAATTCCAAATTTTTGGATTCTGTCTCAGAATTGGCGCTATCGTTCCGTAGCTTTGCACTGGCATGTGTTAAAGTTCCGAGTGAGGTTGTGGTGTGAGGATGAGGCTCACCGAATAGTATAGGAAAGCCGTTTACTTTTGGAAAAGTGAAAACTAAAGACTTGACAGGGGATTTTATGATTTTGAAACATTTCAATTGATTTCGAAAAGTTTGATTTTGAAAAATAGGGAAAATATTATGAAAAATTTCACACTTTGTCTTTCCATCTGTAAACTTGTGTCCTGGGTTAATCGAGCTAGGAATCTGCTGGTAGTAATGGCGATGCTATAGTTTTACTGTAGAGCTAGATAACCTTGAATTCTAGGGTAAGGGGGGGGGACGTCTTATGATATTGAAACACTGTGCGATGCGTATATCGATTGACAGATAACTGAAATCTGATTCATAAAGTTGATGTACCCTGTCGATATTCGACCAATAAATCGGTAATTTACCGATTTCACAGTGGCGCAGCCATACGGATCGGTAGGTAATCGGAAGCTAATTCAGAGTACTGATTTCGCGTTGATTTGCACGCTTGCCACGAGTCAGCTTACGGTTCAACTTGTTGTCGATAAATGCCTCGTCATTTGTGGGTGGCCTAAATAAATTTTAAGCAGGGGAACTTCACTTAGATTTTTTTGTCTAAATGTTGGTATTTTCAAAAACAAGCGGCAGCCATATATATTAGGTCGTTGCAAAAGTCTTTGGAC
>KN549427.1:31227-45983 GCA_000797555.1 Oesophagostomum dentatum | reverse complement strand
ATATATACATATACCTATACAGTCAGCTACTTTTTCTGAGCTAGAAACGCGAGCTTGGCGATAAAGACGTAACATTTATCGAGGAGCTTAACGGTGGGATTTCTGCACAGAAGGACAGAAGATCTAAGACTAAGCAAGACTGTCAAAGTCCGAGCCTCCACTTTAGTCCAGCCACCTACTTTATGCCGAGAAAGACACTCATCAATATGCCAAGGGCTTTGAATTCACACGAACGATGCGTAAGAGTATGTTATCGGTTTTCGGGCTGAAGATGAGCGTCATCGAACTGATTGGCTCACAAGCGCTATAGATTGAAACAGCAGACAAAGCATAAGAAGTTGCAGGGTCCATTATATATGTTGGCCATTTTTCTGCTCACTGTGCCTTGACGCATCGTCATGTGAATTCAAAGCCCTTGGCATGTTGATGAGTGTTTTTCTCGGCTTAGAAGAGGTGACGGAGGTTCGTACTTTGAAATCCCTCCTTAGCTGGAGATCTTCTGCAGGTTCATGCAGAAATCTCACATACCTTGTTTTCCGCGTATGCTGCCTGTAAGCATTGGCAGATATGCTCGATAGATGTAGGGCAATTTTAAAGCTCAATTTCAGTTATCAGTTCTTTAAGCTACTAAACGAATTCCACAGTGGGTTTTACTCGTAGTTTTAAAATTGCAGAAAATAGTAGGCAAAAGAGAAGCATGGCGTCTTATACTACATATGGTTTGGCATAAAAAATTTTGGAACGAACATCGATATTTAAATTAATTGTAAAAAGTATATTTAAAGGCAGTACCCACGCTCGGAGCACTTTCTGAGTTCTTGACGGATTCTGAAAGAGGAACTCAAAAAAGGGTCGAAGTTCAAATTTCTCGGCTTGAAAATCATTCCTGACCACCGAGCGTGGATGCTGCCTTTAAGGACTGTCCCCACCTTCGTACCTCTCTATCATAGGAAAGTGAGTTTTGGAACAAATGTTCTTTAACAATGTAACTCAAAAAAAGTTGTGAACATTTCATAATTCGCATTCTACTGCTTCTCCACGGAATGCAAATTTTGGATTCATCAGTTTTTTTTCTTCAATTTTATGGACGCCGTAGATCTGATGCAGTCTGCTCTGGTAATCACTTTAGAAATTACATTTGTTGCTCTGGTAGAACTTAGAAGTTCCACTATATGTCATCCACTTTAATCGATTAGCTGACAAAGGACATTTTCCTGCAAACGTTGAGTCTAGGTACAACCTTTAAAGGCAGCATCCGTGCTAAAAATGATATTCTTGTTTTCAGCGTCATAAGGGGCATTCGGATCCATACAACCCGGTGCGATACTTTAGAAGTTATGAAAACTGTGGAAACGCCCTCTTTTGCATCATTCTTATATTGGTTTAGGACGTGTTGTCCGCTACTCGCGCAACTCGCAGATCTTGGTGCGCTCGAACGTGAATCATTAGGCTTCCTGCCTGTGTTGCATAGAGAGGGACCTCTTCAACTCATATATGTTGTTTTCCAATGCGTACGCTCGTTGTAGAAATTCTGAACTTCTACTATTTGTGTAAATTAATAGAAGGGATTTGCTTTAGAACGTTTATGATCAGTAGAATCTCTTTCACCAAAATTTCCACTAGACGTCTTCACTGTGCTCTGGATAACTGGTGCTGACCGTTTTTATAGCTATTTTCTCCCGGAAGTCCATTTTGTGGCATGTTAGCTCTGCGATGTCCTCACTGTTAACGAGGCAACTCGTCCAACCATCATAAGGGATCAACTGATCAGATGGAATTTCTCAGCCAGTTTTGATTTTAGGGTGGGCGACTTCATCTCGGCTTTTATATATCTACGCTATAAGCTCTCGATTATAGTCCAAAATCGGGAGTACGTTTCTAGCGTGATGCTGCCTTTAAAGAAAAAGTTGTAATAGCCTGAAAAGAAATTCAGGAGAAAAATCGACGACCAGCCTAGCCGTCTCAGGTTCTCGAGATGCTTCAAATTGGGTACCGAAATAAGCACTCTTATGCGATCAGAACTCCATATGAGTTGAAGAGGGTCTGCACTGATAAGTTAGCCGTAAAATCTGTTTAGAGTCAGCGAAGCCGTCCTTACCCGAGAAATATGTAACAGTAGCCCATATGGCTTATCTACGTATTTTTTCACCACCTGTTTCTTCACAAGCATAACAACATGCTGTAGTTTCTTCCTAGTCTATAATGGCAAACAATATAGGGAAATTGCTGCACAGAGATGATGTTGCTACCAATTTACGCAACAGGAAAAATCTACTTATCTTGGCTGCATTGGAAACGAAGTTCTTCGTTGTTTTCATTGTTTGTCAAAAACCCCGAACAGTGAGTAATCTCAGGGAAGTATCTCATCTCATCTATTATCTAATAAATTTACTTGTCATCCGGCTAGTGAACTCTGAGGAAGTTGGTGAATTAGGAACAACAAAGCGCAAGCGATCAATAGCAACAAAAAACCCTGCCTCTTGGAAATAGAAATTCTCATAAAACAGGGTTTTGCCACTTTATCGTTAGGAAGTTAAGTTTTACGTTAGGTTTGAAATTAATTCAGAAATTCTCATTTGTTGACGGAGCAGTGACAATCTTGTGTTAAAAACGGTAAAACAAAGAAAAAACTACAATACCTGAGTGACTTCAGTGCCTCTTTGCAACAGACACTAGGTTGCTAGGGCTAAATGGCAGTAAGATGCATAAAGACGTAAGAGTTTTACATGCGGTAGCAAAGTAGCAAAGTTTTTGTCAAATATTTCCACACCACTGCTTATTCATGCATCATTGCTGTCTTGCTGAAGCTCGGAAAACTAAAGTATTTGATTTGCTTTTTAATGGGTTTTTTATTCAAAAATGAAAAGAAATAAATAACCGAGCTGACATGTGCGGAAGAGTTTCATATGTTGGACTTAATCTATTCAACGTATATATTAGGTTGGTGCAGATGGAACTTCCTCAAACGCTACTTCAGGTTTGATGAGCGGTAACTTCTCCCAGTCTAAGCTTTTTGGGCTATTTTGTATACTAGGAATCAGCGAAACAAGCTCAATCAAGTGATGGCTAAAACTTATGGAGCGGTTCTAACTCTCATTTTTATACTGGAAAATGTCCAAAAAGTCTGTTCCATTAAGCTCCATTTTGGGAATTTTACCTATTCATGGAAGCAACGCTGATCCGCAGTTTTATGACGGATTAAGGGAGAATGCTTTGGCAAAAGTGCGGCAATTATTTCAACTGCGCAGCTTTACACTGTAAAATTTTACACCTTGGAAACCGAAAAGTGTGTTGAAAAAATAGGGTGCCCGCACACCTCGAAATCATGGAATTTTTTGCTTTTCTGACCTTATAATTTTCACATGGATAACCAGGGAACTATGCTTTGCTTCGTTTGCAGCTTGTTGTCTTCCTTAACCAGTGACACAGTCATGACCGTCCAGCTTCTACCATTACTTTACAGTGACTGACATGCGCTTGAAACAGGGCACAATTTCGAGTCCTACTTCTCCATTTAGATTGCTGTGAAACAGGCGTACCATGAGATTTGGTAGGAATACCTGCGGAAGTACTGCGACACCATCAATAACTATTTCCAAAGCTTTGCTTTTGAAATAGGATTTTAAAAGTGAAAATAGCTGAAAAAGCCTGAATTTTGACGGAGTTCGCAAAGAGGGTGTTCTGCCATAACAAAAGGTACAGCAGTAAAACTCAGAGCACTTCGTAGAAAAAAAACAACAGCTCTCGAACCGTTGCAGAACCGCTCTATAAGTCGCCTTCAATGATTTCTTTAGAACCTTAAAGGCAGTGTTCCATGAAATCCAACTTAATGCACATCTAGTGTCAATCTGTGCGTATTGGTCCCTTCTAATGATTGCAGAAGTTTCAGCGGAAGATTCCCAATGGTTTTCGAGTAAAATCGCGAAACAGCGCCTTGTTTTTGAAGCTAATATACGAGCGATGCTTAACTAAAACATGTCAGAACAGACCTACTAAGCCAGTAACCCTTCATTTATTCTGTTTTGATAGATATCTCGGTATATTAACTCGTACGGCTCAGCTCTGAAACAAGACGTTGTTCCGCAATTTCTCTCGAACGCGGCTGGGAGCTTTTCGTTGAAACTTCTGCAATGGATAGAAGGGACCAAAAGGTGACCATTTGTACCAAGTGGGCAGTAACTCAGATCTCGTGGTACAGTGCCTTTAAATGCAGCCAATGCAGTTGTGGAAGGTTAGTTACACCAACCTAATATAATAAGTAACGCATCATGTACAGTAATTACTAAACAGAAAAGAAAACTTTCAGGACCTCAAAGCGTCCTTGGATGCCTGGCGAGACAAGATAAAGAGCAGACTAGAAGCTGTGGATGCCCTTTGCTTTGAATCTGCTGATTCGCTATCTCCCGATCAGTATGCGATTCTCCGAGAAAAGAAGAGCCAACTCACCGCTGACTATGACGATGTTGTTCGCACCGTTGAAAATATCCATGGAAGGTATTGTTTTTTGTTAATTCCGCATAGAACTCTGGAAACCTAGCTAGTTGGATACCGGTTTTGCGTCCATTTCTGATCCGCTGAGAACTACATCAACTTTTCTGCGCAACATGCGTACCATCTGTTATTTGTTATTCATATGTGCAGTGAATAATCTACGGGTTGATCTTTATCTAGCGGCGCGCATACGTTGTTGGAAATTCAATGAACTCGCCGCGTCGTCTGTTCTTCACTGTACTTTGTAACACTGGGATTCCAGACTAAACGTTCTGGCAAGTCTGCTGATCGAGTTCTCTTCCAAGACGTCTTCGCTGCAGTCCTGGATGACTCATCAGACACGAACCATTGCATCTGTTCGTGAGCGATCAGCAGATCCTTCGTATTTCGCCGAGGTACTTTTAGTCCTAACAGTATTTCTCGCTGCTCCTGTGAAGTTTAGTCTTCTTTTAGGCTCGCCGTGAAGCGAAAGCTTTATTGGAAGAGGTAGCACGAGAAGAGAGCAGCCTCAAAGCAATAGGCGCTCTCTTAGCAAAGATTGAGCAGGAGGTGGACTCACTGTACGAGTCCGTGCCAGAAACATCCACACGTGGGATACATTCCACAGAAATACGCAATACTTTCTATCGGGTTGAGGTTCGTGCTTTTACGGAAATTTGCTTTTTCGCGAGTTATATTCAGTTCTAGTAATTCTTCAGGACGATTTCTCTACACTTCAAAAACAATGTGGCGATCTCATACAATTCCAGAATCGTATCGGGTCATTAGGAACTGATCTCAATGAACACTTACGGTACGCCCTTCCCAGTAGAGTGCGAGGATGGCGCAGAAATAGGTTCTCAGCCCCTCTGAGGGAGGAATGGCTTCCGGACATTTCATGCCGTACAGGCATGCCTTGAGCTCTAGGTCACTTCACGCCTATGCAGGCCTCATCGGCCGGTCCAATACATATGAAGAAACAAATACAGTAAAGTAAACAACTAAAAAGGGTTAAGTCAGTAGAGTTGCTAAAAATTTGGAGTAATGACTTCTAAATCGACTACCTAAGATTCTTATCCAAGAAAGGAAAAGGAGTTTAGTGAAAAAATCGCCGTCAGCGAATCCAACTATTATAATCATGTGAGCAGAAGAATTCCTAGGATATAATATCAGTCGAAACGTCTTAGATTTAGTTATTTCTGCTTGGAGGAGGCACAGGAATTGTAGTCTTAGATTTTTTGTCAAGTGATTAGCACATTAGATACCGTAGCTTTTAAGAAGTAGACTTTGCCGCATTTGAGGAGTACTCGCCTTTGGAAGCTGTTTCCAAAAAAAAAGGACCTTTTCAAGTGTAGCAGTGCAAACAAAATTCACTCTTTTCTTTTTCCCATAAACTCAAGATCAGTTTAATCATACAAAAGAGCAACAATCACAATAATTCCAACTAGGTCATCCATTTTCACTGAATCCGTTTTTCCTGGATAAAATTTTTAAGTAATCCAACTGTAGAAGCCTTTGGACCAGATTTTCAGCAGTTCTGCAATAATAACCTTTTCAGCTTTTAATTTTACTGTGTATACCTTTCTTGGGTTATTTTCTCTATCACATTGACCTGATTGGCCGACGAGGCCATGAATAGGTGCGATGCGACCAGAAGCTAGCGTCATGCCTATGTGGCACGAAATGATGTCTGAAGGGCATTTCCCCTCAGAGGGCTCGGAATCTATTTCCCACCTGCCCTCGAGAATGGGTCCGAAAATTTTCGAAAGCGGCTTGGGAGGGCAGGAAAAATTGAAAAAGGGGTCAAATTAGAAAAAAACTTTTATTATTAATGTAAGATATTGATTCTTATTTTTAATTTTTAAGAAATATTTTGATCTAAATTTTACTACCAATCTTCCTTTGGCCCCGCCCTCAGTCCGCCCTCTTTTGGACTGCGGATTACCCCGCCTTTCCCTTCCCTTCCGAAGAAAATTTCTCCAACCACCTTGAAACTTGTATGCAGTAGCGATTATCCTCTGAGAGTTTTAGTTTCACCAATCTAAAATGTTGAAAGACGGCTCAGTTTCTTGCGTATGGTGGAGCATATGCGTCTGTATCAGTTTTATGAGACGTAATTTGTGCAGCAGTTCATTTTGTGATGGGACGATGAAAGCCTCCTCTGTGTTATTGAAGGCCCCACTTCACATAAGTAGTCGATGTGATAGTGTAAGAGCTCAGGCGGTATTCCGCACCTTATGACATACACTCTAGTTTCTACAGGTGATTTCATCCTACCGAAGTTGCTGGAGAATGGACTGGACCTCCACCAGTAGAATCATCGTTACTTTCATTACCACTGCTACAATTCTTTTATTCAGAAAAGTGGATGACTGGTTTGCCAACATGGAGAGCAAAGTTACTGAAGTTGACAAAGCACCAGACATGGATGTGGAGCACAAGCTTGCTGTTCTAGAAGATTTGAATCAACAGGTTCACTGAACTGGACCACATATTCTGTCTACTACACCACTGTACCAACTACTTTACAGGTTGTAGATGGGCATAAGCAGTTTGACCAAGTAGATCAGGCATCTCGGCGTCTATTAAGTGCATTAGACGGTATGAATGCTCATCCTGACGTATCCAGCCGCCACGAGATGCAAGCAATAGAGAGGAAGAAGCGGTGGGCTTAATAATATTCGTCATCTTTTTAAGTAGTTCTTCGAAAACAGAATCTTTAAATCGAGGAAGTTACAGGCATGATAACTTGTTGAGTCGTATCCAAGAAGCCTTCAATCATGCAACTGCCCAAAAAGCAGCAAACGAGGGTGTCCGAGATGCTGTGCTTGATCTGTACCCTTGGATAGATGAGTACGAAGGCCGTGCCAAAACCTCAAGAGATATTCCTTTGGTGGAAGAGCCTTTAAATGAATTGGTAATTTGGTTACGTAGACAGCGGCTGTAAGACTTTCAGCTCTAGTGGAATTTATGCGAATTTAGAAGCGTGAAGTGCAGCTGCTGCGCATGGAACTTGACAGCCGTCTTGCCCTTACTAAGGATCTGGAAAGTGATTTGAGGAAACTATCTGCTTCTAGCCCACCACAGTGGAAACAAGATGTGGAAGAGAAGCTCGAAGGCGCTGTTGCTCGTTTGCAGAAGAACAGCACTGAACTGAGGGTACGCCATGCATCTCCATATTCCTCTCTTTTCTGTTTTTGTTTCATATTTTCCTCATTCTTACCATCCTTCATTTTGCAGGGTTTCCGCGATAATGTGAACGATGCTCTTGAAGGCGTCGTAAAGCTTGAATCTACCGGAGCTTCTCTAAATCGCGCATGCGACGCAGTTTCCTCAATGATGAAAGCAACAAATGCACGTGACCTACCTAGACTCCAAGAAGTGGCGGGTGAGATAGACTCGATGAATGCCCAGATAGCGGACATGAGAAGAACTGCTGAAGTAATCAAACAAATACCGAATGCAACCGGAGCGGAAGCGGTTGATGCTTACGTAAGAATAAAATCTCCTGGTCTGTTAATTTCTTTAAGTTTTTTTACGAGCAGTTTCAGGTCAGTGCAATCGGTAAGAAAGTATCTGGTTTGAATGATGAGTTACAAGCGAAACACTCGCAACAAGCTCAAGTCGGCCATCTCGAAAACGAATTTGAAGATGTGAAAAAAAGGTGTTTTTTCTTCTGAATTTCTAAGATCGATTTTTGGGGAGTGGATTTTTTTTTCTTGAATCTAACTTTTACTTTTTCATTCCATTAGCGGTGTTTTTTCTCTCACTTTTGACAGTTTTTTTTCTATGCAGACTAAATGATTGGCTTGGCCAATTTGAAGCAGATACTGTCGCCCTTGAGCCAGTTTCTATCAATCGTGAAAAACTCGTAGAACAGCGAAAACAACTTTCTGCACTGATGACACGACATAAAGAAGGTAATACTTGAGCACAATATTCCGAGTATCCTCGTTAATGCAGTGTTTTAAGGACTAGCACTAGTTGAAGAACTCGACTCAGTGGCCATAAAACTTGGTAACGCTGAAGAAAGCGCTGCTCCAGGAAATAGGCTAAGTGCTATACCAAGGGTCGCTATGGATCTCTTGACTAGGTGGCTAAATTTTTGTCAGGCGAAACGGAAAATATTAGGCTGTCGTTGATTTTTTCACATCTCAGGTATAATGCTCAAGCTGATGCTCTCAAAACCCGTGCAGAAAAAGTTGATAGAGCGGAACACAAGGCAGTGGATTTGATTGCTGCAGAAGAGGAGCTGCATTTGTGGATTGCAGCCCAGAACAAGAATATGGTCTGTGGAAAACGTCGAAAGGATATGTGCGCGATTGGTGACTATTCAATCTTTCAGGGTGATTTTGAAGTCCCTACGACAGCGGAATCGGTGCAGTCACTGCAGACCTCGCTAGATCGTTTAAATAAAAGCAAAAGAGCAGAGCAGCGACGACTTGACGATGTGGGTGAATCATTTCTGCTGTTTCGTTCGTTCATGGTTCTCCTGTTCACTTCCATTCCTGTTCCTACTTTCCTTTTTTCCGCTTCATTGTACCTACTCGGTAAGACGTTCCCTGCTAATGGTGTTTTTGCTGCCGACCAACGGAAATTTGTACTCTTACTCGTTTTACTTGCGAGGATTGAAACATTTATACTATTCTTACCTGCCTTTTCCAAAACGAGCATTGAGTTATTTTCTTTTCTGTCCACATTTTTTTGAGATACAGTATACATTTCTCAAATTCACTTCACTGTTTACTAAAATTGCTTTGATTTTGCGCAAGGTTTATCGCTAGTATTTACTGAGTATCAAGGTATGTCATCAAAAAAACAGAGTCATATTTCCACTGTAGTGAAGCTATTCGCATCGCTTAATGCGCACAGAACATGCTTTATATCCGATCCATTCTTTGATGTCGTAGAGTTTATGTGTTCCACTAGTTCAAAAAAAAAGAGAAAGTGTTACCTTTCATTAACCAAATGCTCAAAGAGCAGGATAATAGAGGAACGCTACTTGAACGATCTTCACATATACGCGACCTCCAGAGTTGTTTCTGAACTTTCTTTAAAAAAAAACTCGCTTTTGCGACTATGGCTATTGAAACCCTTTTTTAGATTCGAATTCGCGGACGGGAACTAGCGGGAGAGGCATCGTTGCCTGGTGAAGCTCAGCAGGTGCTTGACCGTAGCAGGGTTCTCTCTGATGAATGGGATCAGCTCACTGATAACCTTGACGGTTTGTACGGAGTACAAGCTTTTGAAACCCTTTTACATTAACGAGAATTAGCTGCGCAATTTAGCGATGCGTGAACGACTCGGGAAACTGGAAAAATGGGTGGATGGATATGCCGCTACTGAGAAATGGGTACTTGCAAAGCGACGAATGTTGGCTGCCGTAGGAGTGCCAACTACTGACGCTGCCATTGCTGGCACTCAGCTAGGACAGATACAGGTAATTAGTTCAATTGTTGGATCTTTTAATTCAGGAAGTATTCTCATTTTCATAGATAATCAAAGCTGAGATGGATGGTGAACGGTCGAGTCTGTCTAAGCTGAATGATGTTGCGCAGAAACTATCGTCAGAGTTAGCTGATAATACGCTAACTCTTGCGGTGAGTCCTTTTTTCCAGTATTAAAAACACTATCTAGAAACAACAGTTAGGGTGCCTTCGTTTTTCTCCCAGTGGTCGCTGTTACTGTTTAGATGGCTGATCTCAATGCCTCTTGGAATAACCTTGAAAAGGACGTCGATGAGCGAGAACAGAACATCCAGCTGGCTTCAAAGTTGGGAGCAGAGATCAAAGCCGTGCAGAAGGATCTGTTGTAAGATTTGCTTAACGTTAGCTTACTTTTTCTGATTTCTAAGTCTGTTATGTATAGGAAGAGTCTTGCTGATGTGGAATCGGACATTGACAGATATGGAAATATGCTGCCATCAGAAGTGGAAGCGAAGCTCAATGTAGAAGCTCATTCTACATTTAAATACATAGCACTATTAACTGCACGTTCCTCTTCTAGGAACTAGCTGCTGTCAAAGCTCAGTTGAGTGGCCTGAACAAGAAAATGGAAGACATGGAAGAGCTGATCAACTCTTCAGGAGAAATGGAGGTTGATCCCATTAACAAGGGCGATTTACTGGATCAAATGAAGACAGTAAAGAAGAAGATGGAAGAGGCTAGTTTACAACCTTCCTATTATTTTTCTTCATTTACCTTTTCAAGTGCATTGTTGTAATCTTTAAAAAATCCGGTGCATGTTTCAGTTGAACAGAAGGCTTGATCACCTGAAAAATGTAGCTCTGTCATCCAGAAGCGAAGGAGACGAAATAGATAGGAAACTGGACAGCTTACTTGACCTGGCTCAAGCTGCGAAATCAGAAATTGATCAGGTTTGTAGATTTTACCCTTGATTTTGGGAAAATCATGGTTAATTTTAGGCTGCACCTATATCTGCGGACTCAGGTCGCCTTCAAGAACAAGCTGTTGCTACCGATGCATTACTCACCAAAATCACTGAAGTGGAAAGCGATTTCCCTTACGTCCGGTTCGACTTACACTTTGGAAAACCTCTTTAAAAAAAGGAACTTCAATTCTTTTTGATTCAGAGCAATGGTAACCGAACGTTTGAAAAAAGCACCTGACGATGAACTACAGGCGAAGCTTCAGCGGCTGACATCCAGTTGGGACCCAGCTGTTGTGGGCGTCAAGGAGAGAAGTGAAACTATTGCGAAGGTAAACCATTCCCGTTTTTTTTGTCAGCATTCTAGGTGAGTTATAACGATATATTAAACGAAAAAAGTGGGAATGAGCGGAAATGTTGGGCATGTAGGAAAAGTTTCACTGTACTTTTTCAGCACCCATATGTTCCACTCATACGGTGATTACCTTAGGTAACCAGTCGGATGTGTGTAGTTTTTGCATGCGACCTTGGATGAGCATTATAACGCTGATGTGCAAAATCTCCATCTATTTTTCTGCTGTCTTGATCTCTTATTTCCGTTTTGAACCGTTTAACTTCACTTTTCTTTAATGTTTGTACTCTTCCACTAAAATTTAGCCGCTGGAGTGTTAATTGCGAGTTTTTTTAAAGGCCTTTTTGTCCTAGTAGTTACGCATATTTTTTATAGGTGCAAGATCTGATCCGGCAGTTCACTGATCTCGAAGATACCGTTCGCGACAGTTTGAAGAATGATGAGGACAAGGTACTGCTCAAGTGTTTTTTTTCTCGAAAATTCTTTACACTTTAATTCTAAAATTTGCTTAGTTTGCAACTGCTACGGGAGAAGGCGATAGTGCTGCAGTACTGAGTATGCTGAAGTCAATGGATACTACTAGTGGTAAAAGAATGGCTGATGCAGTAACGCTTGCAGGTGCTGGAGTTTTCTTCTGGTTTTATGTTTTTGCTTCTTAGAAGTATCCATTGCATGCAATCTTTATGATTTAGCACTAGCCTCACGTATAAGTGCAGCTGCTCCTGGACCTGACGCAAACAAGTTCCATCGCAGCGCCGAAAACTTTACGGATGATTTAAACAATCTGGCAAAGCGAATTAATTCTGCCATCGAAGCCGCTCAACGCAAGGTTAGTTTTTTTAAGAGTGAACATATTCGAATATGCATATGTCTATAGGATTAAACGCAGAGTAGGAATACAGGACTGGTCCGAAAGCTACTGTTCCATTAGACTTTGGGCATAATCGTGTTCCATTAGACTTTGGGCATAATCTTTTTCGTGATAGTTTAGACTTGTCTGACCAATTTCGCCGCCCCTTCGCTTACTGGGTGAAACCTCCGGTCAGGCATCTTAACGTTGTGTTTGATTGGCCTTTCTGATCAAATAGCTTGGCACAGCTCATAACCACCTGCAAAGGAGCGTTTTTGCATTTTGGTCTCAGAGGTCCTACGGTGCTGCTTTGTCCAGTCTTGCACCAGAATAAGTCGGGCGCTGCGATACTTATTTAGGTACTGTGATATTTAGCGATAGATGTATCTATCGAGAAACAGGTACAATGCTCCCTTTACATACCACCGAGAATGCTAATAGCAGCGTGACTTACTTATGCCTCTTAAAAATTCAAAGTTCCTCGAAATTTTTTGTAATATCTCAGTAGGCTGGCAGCAACGCGAAGTACTCGATGACTATTTTGCTAGTCGCATTTTTATGTAAATTCCATGGAGTCAAAGTAAGTCAGCGTAAGGATTGGCACTTTAAGAAATGTGTACGAAATTTAGTTTGCTCTATAGCGTTTTTGTTGGGATTCCTGCAAGTGGTAATCTTCCAGCGTTTTGCTTAAGAATAAGTACTCTTCCGTAAAGAGTTGATGTATCTAATTTAACACCTGATGAAATCGCTACTGACATCGGTGCAAATGTTACTTTTTGTGATGTACTTTTTTCGTTGTTGACCTATCTATCGTCCAGCAACGATTTACGAGCTGGTCCTACCAGCCAGTCTAGCAATTATATGGACCAGCTACAGGCAACCGAATTAGGATGCCAGTTTTTGCCACTATCCCTAACCGTATTATCTGTGAGCAGAGGAGCCACGTAATCTCCTTCTTTTAAGATGAGATGTTTCTCATTGAAATCAGTTTCTTTGTTTTGTTTCAGGTGGATCTTGGAGAGAAGTTCAGCCGTCTGGTGGACGAGTCGCGCCATGTGGCCGCTGAACAACAACGAGCGCTTGAGTCCGGAGCCGCTGAATTAAACACTCCGGAAAAAGTAGCAGCAAGTGAGCTCGCTTTACTCTCATGCCTACCCTCCCCATCTTGTTCGTTTAGGACTGGCCGACATCAACGGATTTTGGAATCGCACACAACGTGAACTTATGGTTTGTAACAACGAGTTGAAGAAGGTGTGTATGATGAATATGTCCATTTAATGCACGTCACATAAATCGTTTTTTTTTGCAGAGCATCACACCCGAAAAGGCAGCCGCAAATGATGAAATATTGGCGCAGCTGAACGGCGAGTTTGTCGCAGTTGGCGGTCGACTTCGTGAATTGTCGGCTGCTCTGGGTGCGAAAAAGGAGGACATGGAAAAGCTATCTGAGAAGAGCAGTCAGATCAAAAATGATGCTAACGCTTTATTCATGGTAATTTCTCCGTTCTCCTCGCCTTTACACGATCATTCGAAATTATCGCTCTAGGAGCTGAGCGACCTGGATCCGGTAGCCCGAAGCGCAGCTGAATTACTAGTCCAGCGGAATGAAGTCGCAGCACTTGGGCAAAAGCTTGCTGCGAAGGAAGAAGAACTTCAGGATATTTTGGGTGCTTGGGACAATGGTCTGTCAAACGGTACTGTTAGCCAGTCACAGTGGGCATCGAATAAAGCTTCAGCTAATGAGGTAGCAAAGGTAAGTTGTTCATTCCTTGGCTTTATGCACCCCTAGCTCACACTTACGACGAAAAAAAAACTTAAGATAATTGTAAGACATTGAGAACAGAATTAACCTGGGTGAAACATTTCCGGGACTTTTTTGTCACCACTGGACCAGTTAGGGAGTTTTTCATCCTTTTGCGAAAATTCCCAAGATTCTGTTTCGGTCCCCAAATTCTGATATCCGATTATGCGAAAAACCTACAACATGGAAAAGGTCTTTTTGGGTGTAGCGAGATGCAATGATTTTTGCCGAAACTCGGATACACGTAAGCAGAATGTGTTTTTACGCGTTTTCCTTCGCTTAGTAATGGGCTTACTTTTGCTCGAAAATGGCTATGTAGACATGGCTTTATAACTCCGCTTCTGACTACCAGCAGGTTCCATTATTCCTGCAGTTATGGTTTCCTGTTTGGCGGTTTCAAAATATTCGCCCACACAGTCCTAATAGTATGGTGATTGTATACACATCTGCGTATACAGTGCTTGTCATAATTATACGACACTTTCAAAATGGTTTTTCTTATAAAAAGAAAAGCTGATGCTGGTACATATCTTTACGGCAGAGTGTGACCAATGTCTCTTAATTTCTTCTCCACACAACTGCTCATTCACGTTTGTCCACAATATGTATAAGGCAGTTTTCTGGAAAAGCGGTCAAACGCGCAAAAGAGGAAATACTTTTGCTTATAAAACGCTAGGGTGTGCCCTGCTCCGAAAGAAATTGACTGAACTGATGTTTCCTTATATCCCAAAAATGTTTTGGCTTCAATATGGCCATTGGTCGGCTCTTAAAATGCTTGAAAATGCTTTCGAAGACGTACAACGGCTAAGGGGCTATTCATACTTCGACGGATTCGTCATCCATCCGATGCACTTTGTGTTGAAGGATAGGGTCATGACTATACTTCGGACCGAATG